>VDFB02346401.1:0-19967 GCA_007258455.2 Sequoia sempervirens
CACCCTCTTGGCGAAAGCCTAAGCGTCCCGCATTCGAGCTTCTTGCTCTACCAACGGAGCCTAGACCTATTCAGTATGATAGGAAGAGGGTCTCTCGAGGGGAGTCCTCTTTTTCTTGACCTTCGTGACCTCCTACTGCTCTTGCTCCCAAAGTGGTGAATGGGAAGAGGCCCGCTACCGAGGCTCTTGAGCTGACTCGTCCCACTGCTCCTCAACCTCTCCCTCCTACTCCCATTCAGAAATTTGTTCCTCTGCTGGAAATGGCAGTAATGAACACTCCTATGGTTGAGCAGGAGCCTTCTACTCCTTCGCAGCCTCCAACCTCCAACTCCAAACGCTGAAGAAACCACCTTACGTGCGAGCACAAGCATTGGCGAAAGGCTCTCTTAGCTGAGCAAGTCACCTCAAAAAGGAAGGACGAAGAGATGACCGCCCCTATTCAGGGCCTCTTGTAGTGTCGCCCTCTTCCCTCCCTCCTACTTCACTCCAGTCTGGTTCTGCATTGTTTTTGGCTTCCGATGTGAGTGCAAATGCACCTAACCCCAAGGGGTATAGTTGTTCATTGTTCCTTTGGTGGAGTCGCTTTTCCTGATGTCTGTTTTGGATATCTAGCCTTTTCCAAAGCCTATGGATATGATTAATACCTCGGTTGTATCTGTTGTGGTTCGTTCCCCCTCTTCCTCCGCACCTCTAACCTCGTATGTGTAGAGTTCATCTCCTCTGACAAATAAAGAGGTGGAGACTGGTCCTTCTATCAATAAAGGACGTAAGAGGATCCCACCTTTTTTTCAAGATGGTTCTATGCTAACTTTTTTTTCCTGGTGATAGAACCAATCCAGCTTCCCCTGAGTTCGTCACTGCTCCTGAGTCACTTGGTGAGCTTAGCAGCGAATCTCGGGCTCAGCCTACCCCATCCACTAAAGTTAGACATAATGCTCCTGTGGGTTGCATATTTAACTTTGTGGATGAGGTTTTGGCCTTGTCAGCGATCTTCATGAAATTTTTGATCTTGACTCCACAATAGCTTGGTAGAGAGGACCTCGAGGGACCCTCTTCCTTAGCCCTTGTTGCGGGAGGGCCAGACACTCCTCCTCTTAACATCCATCCACTACAAGCTCATCCTCCTTCCCCCTACGATGATCTAGAGTGGGAAGTGGACAACCTCTTACCTGATCAATGTTAGGAGGAGGCCCCTTCTTGATCTTATGTGTGTGTGTTTTGTGATGTGTTCCCCTGTGATCATGCTATGTGTGCCTGGATGACCCTAGTCACCCTTGTTGGTGCTTGGATACAGGCATGGTTTTGTGTCATAAAGCTTCTTCTATTTGTATCATCATGTTCTTCCATGTTTGTGCTTGATTTTCGATAAATTGGGGACAATGTAAGGCATTAGGGGCATCTAGCCTTCCCTTCCATGTTGACCCAATTTTTTATTCTTACTTTATCTTCTCGTGCATTCTTCACATGGTATGATATAGTAGGGCATTGATGACAGTTCATTTATATACTATTACTATACATATCCATATATATTTATGAGCAGTTTTGACCCCAAAATGTCAGGCTACCCCTGTGCCCTTTGTTTGTGTTTTCTCTCTTTTTATCTTTTTCTCTTCTTTGCTTGAGTTATCCCTCCTATGCGTGACAACACTCTTCTTCAACATTTCAATTTTCAAAAAATGCATTCGTGGCCAATGAATATTTTCTTGAAAATCCTCACAAACCTTTCTTTAGAATCGTATTCTCAACTTGAAACCCTAACATAATGTGTTTCCTTCATTAGGGGTTCCCAAAGAAAGGACCTAAACCTTCCTTCAAAGCAGGAACAACTTTGATCTTCCCCTCGTGTGGGGGCACATTCTTCCTTTCAAATTCCTCAATGAAGTGAACATCTTTCAAAAGGATTCCTTGATGATGGATCAATCTGAGAAAGAGAACATCTATTTTCGAACTATGTGTCCCTTGAGTGGACCCTCCTCTTCATGACGGGTTCTTGAGGGACCCCTTTGAAAGTTTTCAAAACTATCAATAGTCTGCACAACTGTCTGCTTACTCACTTATGTGACCACTTCCTGACTTTGCGGAGTTCGCTTTCTCAAGTTTCCTCCATGTGAGAGATCTTGGGGGATACCTCCCTGCAAGACTAAGAGCCTGTAGGGTGCTTCCTTTGAGCTTCCTCCATGCAAGAGATCTTGGGGGTGGCTCCCCTGCAGGACTGAGAGCATGTAGGGCACTTTCTTGGGTTTCTTCCATGCAAGAGATCTTGGGGGTTACCTTCCCTATAGGACTGAGAGCATGTAGGGTGCTTCCTTGGGTTTTCTTCATGCTTGATTTCATGGAGAATACCTTTCCTACGAGACTGAGAGCCTGTAGGGCACTTCTTTGGGTATTCTTCATGCTTGAGTCCCTGGAGAATTCCTTCCCTACAGGACTAAGAACCTGTAGGGTGCTTCCCTTGGGTCTCCTCCATGCTAGATTTTTTGGGGGACACCTTCCTTAGAGGACTGAGAACCTGTAAGGTGTTGTCTTTCTTCAACTTCATAGTTCTGAGCAGCTATGGAGTCCTTTGCTTGCCCTGCACCTTCAGGTATGCCAGATCATAGTCTACTTCCTCGACGGTTCAGGTATACGTTTCTAACCTTACACTCTCTCCTTGATCTACTTTACCGAGCACTCATCAGTATTTGTGCTTGCTAAAGTGGGGGAAAAATGTATAGGAGTGAATTTGCACCCCATGTGTAAATTCCCCTTTTGCCTCTTTCCATTTTAGAAAACTAAGTTTGGAGGCTTAATTTCACCTAAGTTTGCTGCTTGCATCCCACTTAGCACTTGTTTTGAGTGTCGGTGGAGGCATTTCTGTTGAGGACGCTCGTGCAGCACACAGATGTCCACGTGACATGCTTACATCCCTGCAAATTCCTATGGTTAAACCTACAAAGGTGTTACACTTCTCGTTGGAGGTCAAGTTGTAATGCCCCCTTCAGCCGACCGACGTGAATATGGTTGTTTCTTTCATTCCCTTCTTCAAATTCACTCCTTCAACATGCATTCTAACTTCTTCTGAGCTACTACACACTTCAAGCATCCATTCTCACACTCTTGCATCCACTCCAAGCTCTCAAATAGCATACTAACACCCCATTGCAGCAAACACAACACTCCATCACTTTGGTAGAACAAGTTGGGAACGAAACACGATTGTAGCAAAGGCTCGAGTACTCTCATTTTCTCCCCCAAGCAGCCTTGAGTGCTCTTGGTGGAGGTGGTAAGCTTCCCTTTCTCTCCTTCTATCACTTGGTTGAGTTAGCACTTTACTGTTTTGTAGTGCTTTTGTGCTCTTTACTACATTAGTTTCTTTGTCTTGCTTCCTTGGTTGTCCATGGAGGTGGAAACACCTAAATGGGGGTCTGACTGAGGCAGATCCCTATACAACCAACCAACATTTTCCTCTTTTGTTGTGTGTAGGTGTACATGCTTTGCGGAGCTAGTTGGCGAATAGTCTCTTCTACGAAATTATCTTCGTCACCCTAGCTTTGGTATATTTACTTTATCACCTTCATTTGTATTTCTCGTATTTCATAGTGTTATTTTGCTCTCTTAAAAGTTGCTAGCTAGGTTGCTAGCTCATTTTCTAATAAGTTCGCATTGTACTTTTGATCCTCTGGTCATACGGACGCCAGCCACCTGTGAGACTCCAGTGTGTTGTGTTGTCATCTCGAAACTGTGCTCTCATCCTCTAGATGACAAAGAGCTATATGAGATATCATGTTGAGCTCGAAAAGTAGCTCACCTAGCCCCATTTCGAATCTTGGGATTGTAGAGTGGCTACAAGACTCTATTGTCTCATCATTCTCATCCTCATACCCTAAGCATCCCGCTAAACTGAGGTAAGTTAGAGAATCCTTTCACATCTTGGCTCGCTATGACCTGGAGCCTTGAATGTGGAGGTCCCCCTACCTTACACATATATATGACAATCCCTTCAACTTGGAAGAAAGTTCGACTTATATCCACAAGTTCATTTCTTCTCATTTGGGTATTCTTGAGATACTACAACAAACCATGTAGCATTTGAAGCATTAGTATCTAAGATGAGAGGAATACCTAGTTGGAACATTTGAAGCTCAAATAATTTTATGCACTTAGTTTTAATGAGTTTTATTGCTTGAGAGGATTCTTGATCCCATTATAGCATGTTTATTTAAAGTTTGTTTGGCCTATGTGAGGTTGTTAATTGAGAAACATAGTTCAAATATTCTACAAATCTTTGGAGTTTACTTTATCATGAAATTCCTTTATCCTTGTCAATATATTCCCTTGCAGCCTTTAATCTTACCTTTGTTTAAATGAAGACAAATAAAATTAATGTTAATCTAATCAATTACCATTTTCTTTTCTAAGAGATAAATGCCACTAAATTTTACAGTTTTATATAATTATTACATATGTTATATATGCTCACCTATATATTTAGAAAAAAACTATATGGATGATGAGATCATTTAAGTGCACATGAAGATAAATTTTTAACTATATAGTGAAATAGAAATCATGGTTCCTCCTTATAGCAATGAATTGTGAGAGAATATGAAGCCCTTTACAATAGAAAAAATAATCTATAAAAAATTTATTATCTCCACAAACATAAATCTTCAAGGCCTAAAACTGTAGTACAAATTTTATATATTACTTTAAAATGTCTTTACATATAAACTTGTGGCAATGTTCACATCCTCAATGCAATTTTTAGATATTACCCATGTTCCACTTCTTACAATGTTACTATAGGCTCTATGAAAATTCACTGCCAACAATTCACGTCGCATTAATAGTAAAAGGTTAATTTTTCATTCGTGAATTGCTGGGGTAAATTTGCCGAATGTTGGAAATACCTTCTATAAAAAACTTGAAAAATAAACCTCTAAATGTGAGATTATACAATAATGGAACAATTTTGATGGTTTCTTAGTGCCACCTCCATTCCGTGGAAATGCACCATTCCATTGGACCTTGATTTTTACAATTTGCTTCCGTCTATACTATTAGAAATGGAAATGAAAACTGCAATGACAATGATGAGAAACAAAATATCAAGATGTTGTGTACAAGAAATGAATATGTATATCAAATAGTTAGATTTCTTATAAACTTTTATTTGATGCATACAAAATATATATATTATTTTTTAAGAAAGGAGTAATCAAAATAGAATGGGTAGCCGCCCCCCTAAAAACAATAGTGCACTTGGTAAACTTTTTTTCACATGACGGATGACCTTGGCGCAACATGCTCTCTGGTACCAAGATGATGGTGGGGAGACTAGACTTTCTAACCTCTTACCTACAACAAGATGCTTTAGCCAATAGAACTAGGCCCATTGCCCCAAATTTAATTAATTTAAAAAATAAAAAATATACATATTTTTTTAACTTTAATTATAATTTATAATAATTACTTTTAAAAAAACAAAAACTTTTTCATATAAAATAAAAATTATTACTTTTAACCCAAAAAATATATATTAGTTTTGAAATTTTAAAAAAAAACGTATCAAGTACTTTTGTTTGAAAAAATTGAAGTTCAGAAGTTCATGAGATTATTCATGGAAAATGGAAAACTCTTTCGCACCAGTAGAAATGTGACAGCAGGTATGGAAACGGCGGTTTTTTTCTTGGTAACAGAGGTTCCGACTGCTTTTTCCTCATGTATGATTCTGTATGATCGGATATTTTTAACGGCGGTGGCGGAAGGACAATATAACTGCACGAAAGCTAAACTGAAAACGATTAATCAGCACGCAGACAGGCAGTGAAAATTCTTCCCTTAAGGAGAGGATCTCATAGAGCATTTTAATTTTGCGCTTTTCAAAATTTTATCTTGAAATCTAAAAAAAAATCATTTTTTTTACTGCAGCTTGTTTGGCAATGTCTTTACTTATAACTAAGGTTTGAGGGCCACATCCTCAAATATTATGCCACATCAGCATGCTTTTTGTCGAGGTGTCCCAAAAGATCCAAAAAAAACTGAAAGGGATACTTGTCCACTAAGTCATGTTTAATTGGTGCACTGATCTGGCATCACATGATTTGTTGCTTTTTAGATCTAAGAATACATATTATTCAATTATTGGTAGTTATGTCACTTATCATCAACACTAACAACTTTAAAGTCACAACTATTGATTCAATATTGTTAAAAATATTGGACATTAAATCAACAAATGCTAATGCTAT
This sequence comes from Sequoia sempervirens, assembly GCA_007258455.2. Lineage (NCBI taxonomy): Eukaryota > Viridiplantae > Streptophyta > Pinopsida > Cupressales > Cupressaceae > Sequoia > Sequoia sempervirens. The sequence continues at coordinate 6,234 of VDFB02346401.1, forward strand.
AACTATTGAAACATGCTCTCAGTCATTTCCCGTCGAGAAGTTAATTCAAAGAAATGATAGTACTGACAGCTAGAAAATATAATGGGGTGTATGGTTTCTAGACTATTATAATTGCAGTAATGGATACAACAGGATTTTTCTTCATAATTAAAAAAAAGTCCACATGATTCTTTTTAACCTCTGGAGATTTAACTAAACAGTTTGATTTATATAATGGGTATCTTAATAATTAGCGATGGGTTTTGTTATGAACTTCTGTTAGTTGACAAAGGGTTTTGCAAGTTCAAGTGAAGGGATAAGAATAAGAGTTCAAATTGTTGAATTGATAGGAAGATAAATTGCAAGCTTTTTGGGAAATTTTTGTGAGCGGGTGGAATTCAACTACATGTATGTATGGAGTTTGTGTTGGAAATAAGTTGACAATGGCTAACCACAAATGGGTCAATAATTCAGTTTGTAGTGTACTCCAACAACAAATGAAGGTCCTAGGTTTGAGTCCTAACTGATCCATGGACCTATAGCTCAACATGCCATATGCTAGGAACCCTGAGCACTTGCAATGTGGTTCAAGAGGATGTTGAAATAAGCCACATCTAGATCAACGATGGACTGGCCATGCAAGAGCCAATAGATCAATTGATAAACACTTCACCAGCAAGTAAAAGATCTTAGATTAAAGTCTCAATTGATCCATATGAACTGTGAATCAACAGTTTATCTATCATTGTGCTTAGAATCTAAAAAATAAAAATCCAAAATAATTAAGATATTTAAAGAAGGAAATAAATAAACTTAACACATATATATATAAAATACACTAACTAACTTAACATACATATATATATATATATATATATAATACACTAACTCTTACCAAAAAAAAAAAAAGAGACAAAACCTCTTGTGTTATTGTTTATTTATTTTAATCTAATTGAAAACAAAACACTAAATGAAACCTTATACTAAAGAAATTTAAATGAATTCAAATCAAACAAAGTTTTCTTCAGAGTCGTTTCATCTTCCTCTATTTCCAGGAATTTGAAGTTGCTGCTCTCAGATTTGATGTAAGCTTCTCCAAATGGTTGCTGTAAAACGAGTATGCAAATGAAAATCTATTCTATATGCTGGTGAAGATGGGATTGTTGATACGGATATGGACAGGGGTTGTGATTATGCACAGGGGCTTTGAATGAAATGTATCATGATTCTATTGCTATTGCTATGATTCTATACCATCTATGCTTATGAAAGTACTCTATAAATTCTATGAGTGCTATGAGATTTGCCTATAGTTATTTTACTAAAAGCTTCTATATCATTTGAAGCTCCCGACAGCTGTATTTATAGATTTTTGCAGGCTCCATCCCGGCTGGCAAGAATCTACGGCTGTGAGATTGTCTGGTAAGTTTGAATGGTGACAGATGGAGAGGTTGAGAAGAAAATGTGGGAGGTTGAGAGGTTGGAGAGAAGGATGGATTCCTATCTTCAACCCACGGGAACAAGCCTGCACAGAAACAGAGAAATTTAATTTTTTGTTTTAACCGTTTGCTTCTCGGGAGTTGAAGATAAATCCCAAATTAAATAAATAAATAAATTTATTTAATTTATTGCATTTGATTTTTGATTTTTAAAAACTATGGAAGATTTAATTAAATATTTTAAAATATTTAATTGTAATATGACTTTAGAAGAATTTGAAATTTTAGAAGATTTAATTAAATATTTTTGGAAATATTTAATTATAAAATAATTTTTGAGAAGAAATGATTTTGGAATATGAATATTGAATTAGGAGGAAATAAATTAAATATTTTTAAGAATGTTGTGTAAATAATATTTAGAAAAAATAATATTTTTGTCTTTTATTTAGTTGAATATTAAGCAGAAATTTGTGATAGTCAATCTCAAATAAGTAGTAATATTTATTTAATTAATTAAAGTAGATCTGAAAAGATGATTAAATGACTTTATTTATTTGTGGAAATGAAATGAAGAAATATGAAAATAAAATTGTTTGTTTATTTATCATTGAATAAATTCAAGATTTTAATTAAATATTAAAAATATTTAATTAATTACTAGACAATATGATGTGACCATTTTTAGGTGTATACATTTTGCCCCTCTTTGAAGTGATGTGTTTTACGCATTGCTTCAAAGAATTTTGAATTTTGCCCCAAATGTTGACTGTTGAAATAATGATATGTATATGCCCCCGCGAACGATGAATCGATAAGATTTTGAATTTTTGTGAATTTTTTGATTTTTATGAATTTTTATGAAATTTTCAATTTTTATGATTTTGAAGATGTCGATTCATCGTTCGAAACTAATGATTTGAAGAAATTGACCCGAAGAGACATGAAATGAAAAATTGATGATGAAATTGCCCCTGCTATGTGAAAATATGATAAAAATGCCCCAATTTTACCATTATATAGGTTAAAAATGTCATTTTCCATGTCATTTTCAATTTTAACCTAGTAAAATTTGCAAATATTGAGCTCTGAGTTGATAATCATGGCACTTCCAGTTCACCAGCACTGTTTCGAGCGTATCCGACGTCATCAGCAGCCAGCGCACTACGGACCTCCGGTATGTGTCTCGTAAATCTTTGTCTCGTAAATTTTGTTTTGCACACGTTTTCAATGTTTATTGCAAAAAAATTGAGTTTTAGCTCCCTTAACATTTTTCATAGCGCATACGATTCTTTTCGTAGCGCATTCAATATCGTAGCGCCCTTAAGGTGTATCATAGCACATTCAAGATGTTTCATAGCGCATACGATATCGTAGCGTCGGTGATAGATTTCATAGTGCATTTGATCATTTGTGTAGTGCATATGATTTCATAGCGCACTTGAGATGTATTGCAGCATCATTAACGAATTTTGTAGCGCAAAATATTTCATAGCGCATATGAGTGATTTTGTAGCGCTATTAATATGTTTTGTAGCGCAATTGATTCTATAGCGCTGATAATGAATTATATAGCGCATTTAACCAATTTTGCAGCGCCTTTGATTTTATGTTGTTGTAAATGATAAATTTGTTTCCAAAGTTGTTGGAGAACAAATAGATGATAAATTTGCTTTAAAAGTTGTTAAAAACAAATAGGACAGATAAGTTTTCTCCTAAAGTTGTTAGAAAGAAACTTGATGTTGATTATTTGCGTTCCATGATGATGAAAAACAAATAGTTTGATTGATTCGTTTGCTTCTAAGGTTGTTAAAAACAAACATAATTGTGATATTATTCACATTTCATAATGATAATGAAAAACAAATAGTTTGATATTTAGTTTTGGATTAATACGTTAGGATGTTTTGATATTGATGTTGTTTTGATGATGTATGTGAACAGGAGAGACTAGGTGTTTTGCAGTTACGAGAGACTTTTCCGAGCACATGGTCATTGATTCCGCATTTGTTACAGTCAGATAGAGATGTGATTGATGCATGCGGGTTGACTTCATTACTTGATATGCCCGAGGTTCGCCTCAACAGGGCCCTATTGACAGCACTTGCAGAGCGGTGGCATAGCGACACCAACACTTTTCATTTACCGATAGGCGAGATTACAGTGACCCCCGAGGACGTATATCGCATCCTACGAATCCCAGTGATGGGAGAGATAGTTGTTTTTGATAGACGAGAGGTTGGGGGTACTCTTTCTTTGAGACGGATATTTAGAGATGATCAAATTGTTGGATACTTCATCCCATGGGGTGAGATTACAGATACCTATCCACCATTACCAGCTGTGCTTGCAGGATTCATTGGAGGTGTGTTGTGCCCCGACCATAGGTCGAAGGGGTTTGCGATCGGATGGGGTCGTGTTTTGGAGAGTATGGTGATGCAGGGGACATGGTATGCATGGGGTACATGTATGCTAGCCCACCTATATGATGAGCTACATCATATCGTATATGGTAGAGGCTGTAGTTTTGCTGTTGGATGCTCATTACTACAGATATGGGCATGGGAGCATTTTGCAGTTTTACGTCCATTGACCCGAGGACATCGACCAGCTGGTCGAGCATACAGATGGAGATATGCACATATTATTGCTCAACCGAGACTGGGAAAACTAGTATATTGGCAGCGGCTATTAGATAGTTTGGACATAGTATGCTGGAGGCCATATTTGGATTGTGAGCCATGGCCAGAGGATGCGAGAGAGATGCCATATGTTTGTACTTCCAGATTTTTGATTGGACGGACTACATGGATCCTAGAGAGATTTCTTGCTGGGCGAGTATTGCGACGGTTTGGTCGGATTCAGGGTATGCCTGTAGGTTCGGCCATTTATGCATGACGACAACCAGAGCTTGCAGTGTGGGGCCCACGGATTTCTTATGAGGCAGCGGTGGCAGAGTTCACCAGTTTAGGAGCACAGATGTGGGATTACCGGGTGGATGTTCTTGATGCAGGGGCGACACCAGAGTATGTACAGTATGTCCTAGAGCATCCACCACCACATATGTTTGATCCTGATGAGGCCATTGCTCCTATTATTGCTCAGAGACGTCGACAAAGGGACTCGGAGTCAGGAGATGATGATTCAGAGGACAGTGATGATGAGGAGAGTAGTGGAGATGATGACTCAGATGGAGATGATGGTGGTGATGATAGGGGTGGAGATAGAGGTGGCAGGAGAGGCGGTAGGAGAGGTGGCAGAGGAGGTAGAGGAGGCAGAGGTGGACCACGGATGGGGCATACTGACCCATCCCCTTCTGTAGATCTGACTGTAGCAGGTTAGATATTGTCTCTGTAGAGTACAGTACAGAGCTTATAGGCTCAGTTATCACAGGCACAGGCCTTGATTTCACAGTTACAGGGTTAGGTGACTTCGATTACTACTGAGAGAGATGCAGCTAGACAGCGGGGTGAGCAGGCCATTGCCTTAGCAGATAGCCTACAGAGAGTAGTAGGTAGCACTTTGCCAGGTGACATGATGAGGGAGGTTACCAGAGCCACACGAGAGGCAGAGTTCTATCGGACTAGGTATCATGATTCAGTTCCACCTGAGCAGAGAGAGAGCTACACTCAGTCACGGTCTACTCATGGTCGCTCTCGTACTACTAGCAGGGGTGTGACACAGCCATTACCTCCTAGAGGGCCACCAGGGACAGGCAGAGCAGGTCCATCAGGGGCAGGTGATACAGGTCCTAGGCCAGCTCCATCAGAGGATAGCTCTGCCTAGTGCATTGTATATGATTCTCTTATGATATTTTGTTGAGACATTTTGTATACACCGTGAGATGATCACATTTTTGATGATATTATATCTTTTGTAGTTGACATCCTTGTACATTTTGACATTCATTTTTGAGATATATGAAATGCAGCGATGATTTTACATGATATATGATGTGTATCCATATGATGTGTACTATATGATGGTTTCATGATTTATGATATTTATATACATGATTGTATGAGATGAAGTTTATTTGATGAATGAATGTATATAGTATATGATGTATGTAATGTATGCTTTTATAATTTTCTAATGCAAAAATGTAAAATGTATGAAATGATGTTTTTGTGAATGTCAAAATATACTCAGTCATGTATTTGAAAAGATATAAACATTTGATTCTTTGCCAGCTTTTTAGAAATTTATAAATGCAAAATGCAAATTCTAACATGAATGCAATCTATACTAACCATGCAGGACATTCATACAATATTGCCATTTGGAGAGCTTATTTATGCTTTTGTATCATCATAGAGCTTTGAAATGTTGAAATTTAATACAAGCATCAAAGGGTATGTTAGCACCAGTGATTACCGAGTATTGCTTTCATGGTTTTGTATGGCAGGATTAATACAAGCATCTAGGTACTATAATTGAACCAAGATGACTGAGTATTGTTTGCATAAGCGGACAAGAGTTAATCCTTTCCCATGCAAATTCAAAATGTATTATGATTACATAGTGAGACATGTCTCGACCAATTTGCATAGTGCTAATGATTCTCCACAAGCGATTAGACAAATAAAAATCATACTCATTAGTAGCTCTTCTGGTTGGTGCATCATTGATCCTCTAAATGAGTGAAGAATCAAACAACCATTCCATTCTTGGCAGTATTTCAAACATTTATTGATTGGATGTCAATTTACGTTCTCATCATTGGTATATAATTCGATGTTGAACTGGATCATGTTGTTTGGAATTTCAGTGGTCGGTAAGCATGTTTAGGTTGATTTGATCACGACCAATGTTTGTTATGTTTGTCAAAGAAACTGTTTTATGTCTGTTTGTGATATTCAAAAAGCTTGTTGTCCTCTCCTATTTGTTCAGTGTATGTTTCTGCATTTTTTCCCCTAGTGTAAACACAACCTAAAGATAAAAGATATGTACAAATTTCATCAAGCCATGATGAAACCTAAAGATTCCCACTACATGATATGGATATGAAAGATATATACAGATGATAGTCATGGATGGATGATGCCGAAAGTGAAAACAAGACATAAACTAATAAATGAAGGAGCCCATGTTGATCACAAGTAGCGCTTGTTTGCCAAGTTTTCACCACTTGTTTTTATTGTACTTTTTCAAAACTTTTCTAATAATTTTTTTTTTTTAGGACTTTTTATGATTTTTTTGATTTTTTCAGGACTTTTTATGATTTTTTTTTATTTTTCAGGATTTTTTAGACATAGAACTTCTTCAGATGAATACTATTGATTGGCTCTTCAAACAGGTCCCCCTCTGATGTGGATAGCTGATATGCACCAGAACCATATGCTGCTACGATAACAAATGGGCCAAGCCAATTAGGTTCAAATTTGCCTTTCTTTTCTCTGTCTTGCTGATTACGCGGATTTTCTCTCAAAACTAAGTCACCGACTTGAAATGCCTGTGGTTTAACTCTTTGATTATAACCACGAGACATGACTTGTTGATAACCTTTCAAGTGATCAACTACATGTTGGTGTCTTTCATCTAACAGTTCGAGCTCTTGGAGATAAGAAACCCTGTAGTCTTCATCACTTATCAATCCCTTGAGTGAAACCCTAAGCGAAGGTATTTCAACTTCTAATGGTAAAATTGCTTCTGCTCCATAGACTAAAGCATATGGTGTAGCTCCTGTTTGTCTTGACAGCGTTTATATGCCCTGTAAAGGCTGGGTTAGGAGTTGAACATGCACCAATCACATCGATAATTTCTTTGTTTTCTTTAATATCTTTGAAGATGGTTTTTTGTTTGAAACACGCTTGATCATTACCACATGGATAATAAAGGTGTAGAGAACCTATGGATGTAAGGGGAATTTTTCACAAACTTCATCAGCCCATTCGATTCTTTAAAGATTAACATTATTCATAGCTGTGGTGGAATTCCATATCCTGCAAGTAATGCATTCAAGATCGTAAAGATATCTGTTTACCAGTCACTGTTGTTAGAGGAACAAATTCAATCCATTTTGTAAAATACTCAGTAACTGTGATGATAAACTTATGACCATTTGACGATGAAGGATGTATTTTACCAACAAGATCTAATCCCCACTGAGAAAAAGGCCATGTCGAAATGAAAGGTTGCAGTTCTTGTGCAGGTGCATGAATAAGATTCCCGTGGATCTGGCATTTAGAACACTTCTTAACAAAAGTAAAAGAATCTTGCTCCATGGTAGGCCTATAGTATCCCATTCTGACAAGTTTCTTTGCTAAAGTCAAACCACTTGAGTGAGTTCCACAAATACCACCGTGAACCTCTTGTAAGGCTTTTTCAGATTCGTCGCGTTCAAGACATCTAAGGAGTGTACCATCAAGACCACGTCAATAAAGGATATTGGCAATTAAGGTATAACGGGATGATTGATGAATGAAATTCTGTTTTTGGTTGCGGGATAAATCTGAAGGCAAGATGTTATCTTTCAAATAGGTATAAGTCTTGCCATATAAAGGTGAATCTGAACTAGTCAAATGACATATAACTTGGGTTTCAGGATTATCATATGCAGGAGAAAACAATTGTTCCACCAAGAATTCATACTTGGTTTGATCTTCTGATATTTGTAATAAGGAAGCAATGGTAGCCATTGCATCTGCAGCTTTATTATCAATCCTTGATATTTGTGAAAATTTAATTGACACAAAATATTTCTTATAATCATCCACCATGTTCTTGTATGGTAGCAACTTATCATCTTTAGTTTGATAATCATCATTAATTTGATTAATGACAAGTTGTGAATCACCATAAACTTCCAGCTCTAAAATCTGCCATTCCAAACCTATCTTCAATCCTATGAGTAATGCCTCATATTCAGCTATGTTATTTGTGCAAGGAAACATCAACCGATATGATCTTTAAATGGTATGTCCTTCAGGTGTAACAAAAAGAATCCCTGCCCCTGAGCCATATTGTGTATAAGATCCATCAAAGTACAATGCCCACGGTCTCTGAATTGTTGCTATAAAGACATCTGCATCAGGAAACTCAATGTGCATTGGATTGTCTTCTTGTAAAGGAGCTTCAGCCAACTGATCTGCAATGACCTATCCTTTAATAGCTTTTCGATCTACATAGTGAATATCAAACTCACTTAATATCATTACCCATTTTGCAAGTCTTCCTGTTAAAGTAGCTCTGCTTAATAGGTATTTCAATGGATCAATCTTTGTTATCAGCTTGACTGTATGAGCCAACATATAATGTCACCACTTTTGAGAAGCAAACACTACTGCAAGACAAGATTTTTCAATGAAACTGTAGTTTAACTCATGTCTTGTTAAGGTTCTACTGATATAATATATGGCCCTTTCTTTACCTGTAGAGTCTTCTTGTGCTAGCAATGCACCCAAAGATACTTTTGTTGCTGAAATATAGAGTATGAGTGGCTCTCTTGGAATAGGTGGAATTAAAACTAGTGAATGCGTAAGATATTGCTTGATCTGATTGAATGTTGTTTCACATTTGTCATCCCATTTAAATGGAACATTTTTATGCAATAAATGTGTAAATGGAAAGCTTTTGTCTGCCAGTTGAGCTATAAACCTTCTAATAGACTGTAATCTTCCTTGCAATGATCTTAATTGACTGATATTTCATGGTGGGGGCATGTCCATTATAGCTTGTACCTTTTCTAGATCAACTTCTATTCCCTTTTCTGAAACAATGTACCCTAGGAGTTTTCCAGATGTAACACCGAAGACACATTTCTTTGGATTTAGTCGAACATTGAACTTCTCCATTCTAATAAATATTTTTGACAAGATTTCCAGGTGTTCATCTCGTGTATGAGATTTGGAAAGTAAATCATCAACATAATCTTCCATGAATGTATGCATCATATCATGAAAAATAGTTGTCATTGCTCTTTGATAAGTAGCTCCAGCGTTCTTTAACCCAAATGGCATTACATTCCAGCAATAGGTACCCCAAGGACATGTGAATGCTATTTTATCTTGATCTTCTGGTGCAATTTTTATCTGGTTGTATCCTGAAAATCCATCCATTAATGAATACATTGCATGGCCAACAGTTAAGTCTACAATCATGTCTATGTTAGGCAAAGGAAAATCATCTTTGGGGTAAGCTTTATTTAAATCCCTGAAATCTGTACAAACTCTGATCCTTCCATCTGGCTTTGAAACAGGTACAATGTTTGAAATCCATTCTGCATAGTCAATAGTTCGAATGAATCCAACATCCAAAAGCTTCTTTAATTCTTCCTTGACCAATAATGCAACATGTGGATGCATCTTTCTGAGCTTTTGCTTTACAGGCTTTGTCCCAGGTTTGATAGATAAATGATGCATTATCAGATTAGGATCTATCCCTGGCATATCAGCATATGACCAAGCAAAGTTAATTTGATTATCCTTCAAGAATTGCATGAATTTCTGGACTTCTTCAACTGTTAATGATGCTGCAATTTGCAAAACTTTTGGCTGCTCTGTTGTACTTATGTTGATTGATTCTGTTGGTTCGATCGAAATAGAAGATCTTTCATGATAATACTTGGGAAGAGTGTCAAGTTTCTCATCCTTCAGTGCCTCAGAAAGGTTTTCACTGTCGGATTCGCTCTTTATTTTTCTCTTGTTTTGATCTATCACTGCCATTTTTTGGTTTTCACCAATAGATTCATCTTTTATTTCATTTATTTTGCAGCTAAGAGACTTGACACTCTCCTTATCAAAATCATGAGTATAAGATTCTTGAATGAAACAATTGTTTTCTTCATTTGAGGAACAAAGGAAAGTTATAATGTCTTCATCATTACTGAATGTAGGAATATGGATAGGTGCGTCAATGTCCCAATCTATAAGTTTTGGATAAACTAAGGGCATAGGATCATTAGGTTGGGTAAGGTCTTGAATTTTCAAAGTCATGATATGGTTATCATCCTCATGATAGACAAGGTCTATGATGGTATTCTCCTATTGATTGTCAATCTCGTTAGGATCTGATTCTTCCTCACTTGAGTCATGATCGCTTTGTAAAACAAAATCAAGTGGAAACCTTGAGCCTTCTCCTTGTATAAGAACAGGTGCATATTTGTGTATAGTATCAACTTGTTTATCCCTCCAAAATTCATCATTATAAATGGTGTCCCATTCATATTCATTAGAATCAGTATCTGAACTATTTTGCAATTGGAAAACTGGTTCATGAGATTTATCTGACACGGATCCTCCTTCATGAATTAATTGTGTCTGCTGTGAAGTAGATTCTTCTTTATCTTTACCATATCCAAGTCATGTTTTATCACTTGAATGCTTTGAAATAGGTTGAATTGGTTCCATAATTCCTTCTCTTCGTTTCCCTATAGGACCATTCCCTTCATAGCCCATCTTTTGCATGATAGCGTACCCTTTACCATATTGTTCTTTAGGCAACTTAATGTGCAAGAGAGATTCATCTTCATCTTTGTATAGCCAATTTAGGATGTCCCTATCTTCAGCTTCTTCTTCAGTGGTATTAGCTCTAATGAATTTTCCATCAAACTTTGTAATTGGCATGGAAGCTTGAGATGTAGAAGCGGTTGCAATTTTTTGATTTGATAAAGTTGGTAAACCATGTGATCTTGGAGAAGGAGGTAAAGTAGAAAGAGATAGTGAATATTCACCTACCCCTTTGTCTTTAAACTTCAGCTTAGTATCAAGATTATTTGTCAATTCTTGCAATTGAACTTGTAGATTGGAAGAAGAAACAACAAGAGCTTCTCTATTGTGTGGCACAAAGACATCTTGAGTTACTCTAAGATTTGAACAAGTTTGGGTACTATTGTAATCAGCTTGTATAGTTATTTCTTGTCCATCATATGGAAACTTGATACATTGATGATATGTTGATGGTACTGCTTGCATATCATGGATCCACGGACGACCCAAAAGTATGTTATAAGACAGATCTCGATCTAGAACCTGACAAAAAGTATTCTTCACAACAGGTCCCACTCTGATAGGCAATAATATTAATCCTTTAGAAGCTCTTTCCTCATCATCATATGCCTTGATGGTTATCTTCCTTCGTGGATCAATTTCATTTTCTGATATTCCTAAGGTATTTATTAATTTTAAGGTACAAATATTCAAACCGGCTCCTCCATCTATTAAGACACGTCTAATTCGATGTTTATGGATCATGACTTCAAGGTAGAGCGAGGAATTATGTGGATGTGTCATAGAGGCATCATCTTTGTCGGAAAATGAAAGACAAATGGGGGAAGATAAATGTCCCACCATGGCTTGAATTTGTTTGCATCTAGATCAGTATCAACAGTTGTGTTTACAAGAGCTTCTTCTAAAATATTCTTGTGTATGGGGGATATTTTGAGAAGTTCAAGAATGGATATTTGAGCTGATGTTTTTCTCAATTGATCAACCAGATTATACTGACTTGGAGAAGAAATAGTTGTTTTAGATGAACTTCCTTTTAGAACAACCTTTGCTTGACCTCTTGTTGTTACATTAACCTGTTGATATTCTTGTTTTCCTTTGATTTTGATAACATTAATCCGATTATCATCTGTGTGAATGTGACGGATTATATTGTCTTCAACATTATGTATGCTTTTGGCTTTGGTATTCGATGTTTCCCCCTTTTGGTAGTTTGGCAAAGGATCTTTGAACGCTTGATGATCATCATTGGTATGATGTCCCTCAATTGTAATGGTACCATTGTCAATTAAATCTTGTACTAGATTTTTTTTTTTTTTTCAATTGTTTGTTCTATGACCTTTACATCGATGATAATTGCAATAATACGAGTCATTCCATGATGGTGGTTTAACTCGTGGCTCATAATCTCTTTGTGGTGGTAAGGTGATAACCTTATTATCAAGAAGCTCCTTGAGAGCAGACTCAAGAGATTGACCCAATGCAGTAAAAGTCCATCGGTTTGAAAAGAATGAAGGTCTAGACGGATTTGATGTTTGGGCATTGCCAAGATTATTATTGAAATTACCATGATTTTGATTGGTATTTTGATTGGTCATGCTCTCTTGCTTGGAAATTTTTCCTTGTTGATTGTTGTTTCCTTGTTGAATTGTATTTCCTTGTGGATTATTTCGTGGAGCACTTGATAGATTGAAAATAGATGGTCTTGTTCGTAAATTATTTGCATCCACTATGCCATCATTAACAACATTTTTGTTTTTATTCCAAAACCTTGTTTTATCGTTATTGTTTTGATTTGATGTACTTGGATTATCAAGTTTTATCACTCCCCTTTTAACCAAGGCCCCTTCAATGGTGATTGCATTTTCAATCAATTTTTCAAAGTTATGAGGACAATGAAGGTTAAGCCTATAGCTTAATTCTAGATCAAGGCTATTAATAAAGATATCCATCTTTTCCTTTTCAGGAATAGGACGAGAATATCGTGCAAATAACCTTCCCCACCTTTGTAAAAATGTAGTAAAGGGTTCTCCTACTTTTTGTTTCACTTTACAAAGATCAAGCATTGTTATTTGGTGTTGAATGTTGTAGGAGTATTGTGAGATAAACTGATTTATCAACTCCTCAAAAGTTTTGATAGGTGGAGTGATTTTTGAAAGCCACTCCATGGATTGTACACCTAGACTTCGTGGAAATAATTGCATCAAGTAAGTATCGTCATAGGCGAATTCAAGACTCATGTTTCGGAAATCCCTAACATGGTCAATGGGATCGGTTTTTCCATTATACCTATCATACTTAGGAATTTCGCAATGTTTTGGAAATGGGATCATTTGAAGACTCCTATCAAATGGATAAGGAGATATGTCTTCCAAAACATATTTCTTTGTTGTACCTCCTTGCATTTCCTTTATTTGCCCTTGCAATTCTTTTATCTGTTGGTTAAGAGCACTAAAGTCAGTAGGAGGAGTTTCAGGATTTTGTTTAATCCCTTCTATGTCAAAGGTGTGAGGAAATTTAGCTCCTTGATTAGCTAATGAAAGAAAATATTTTTCTTTATTACGTTCTAGAATTCTTTCCATAAGAGTATGGAATTGGGGATCTTGTTCTGCTTCTTGAAGCTTTTCTTCTGTTAACTCATCAAGATTAAATGTTTCCTCTTCTTTTTCATTTCGGTCACCCATTTTACTGGTTGTGGTTTCTCCCTCGTCTTTTTCCATTTGTTTTTGAGATCTCGTGAAGACAGGCATAGATTTTGCTCCAAATTCTACTCACTTTTGATCAAAAAGTGAAATAGTGCAATTTATGTGATATATATGAAAGTCGGGATAGAATGAAGATTCTATGACTTACACAAAATTTCTAATCTT
>VDFB02346402.1:0-65542 GCA_007258455.2 Sequoia sempervirens
TGTTATTAAACATGCTGATAGGCTCGTGTTCTTGTCTTTTGACTTCCACAAATTGCCTATATAGATCAGATGGAGAAATGGGTGGCCTAAACTTCTCTAAGAAAGCGGTCTTCATTTGTTGCCACGTGCGGATGGAGTTAGCTGGCAAATGAATATACCAGTAAGACGCTTCTTCATCGAATGTGTAGGGGAACAATCTGCAGGCAACATCTTCTTCTTGGATATCTCTGTTATGAAGATCTTCAAAAAGCTTGATATGTTCGTCTGTAGTGTGGTTTAGGTCACCACTGTGAAACTTGGAACAAAAATGTTCCGGATTCTTTGGTAAATCATGGTAAACACCAAACGTCATAGGCGACGCCACGCCATGGGAGCGTTTGGGTGGTTCACTTGAATTGGTTGAACTGGTTGCACTGGTTGTGCAGTGGTAGTGCAGCCACTGGAACTTGTTGACAATCTGGAACTGGAGTATGTGGCGGCGAGGCTTGAAAGAGACCAAAAGGAATTTCCTCACTTGGCATCTCTTCACTGGACCCAATTGTGCTAGATGTTCCCTCCTGTGACGTTTCAGATTTCTTTCTTTGCCTATTCCTGTAAGGCGATAGCTCTATAAATTCTTTAAAAGAATTTGGAGTTGATCTAGTAATTCTCTGAAGTCTATCTGCTGAGAAAGAGCCGATTCGATCCAGCGTGCTCTTCTTTACTCTTGTCGAGGTGGTGTAGGAGCTGGTGGTGCAGGAACTGCTTGGTTTGCCTCTTGGTTCGCCTGTCGGTTGGCTTGTCGATTTTGCTCTCGTTGAAGAGCTTCAAATCTTTCAACAAGGAGGTCCCTTTGAATATTGAATTCAATTCGTCGTGCTCTTTCTTCTTCTTCCTCAAGAATATAGCGCATGCGAAACCAATCAGGAGCACTTCTTCTCACTTGCCACGCGAGGCTGAACAGTTCGGTAATAATATCCTCTTGTTCGTCGTGAAAACCCAAGTCAGGTTGTAACACTGGCTGAGGATCTTGATTAGGATCAGGAATGTTGGCTGGGAGCACCATTCTTCATCTTACTATCAACACTTGGATTTGAGGATGAGCTCGTAGCATATGATCGTTCTATCTCGTCAAAGGTTTGCTTCAGACGATCAATTTTCTGCCTTATCAAATCTCTCTTGATTGCTTCCTCAAATCTCTTTCCTTTTTCTTCTTCTCTAGCAAGGACACGGCTTGTCTGTCCAAATTGAGCACGATCGGTCTGTGTCTTCCAAGCTAGTGTGTACAACTGATCAATGATATCTGTTGGTGGTTGATCCGGTTGTTCAACAGGTACATGAGACGAAAACTTATGTGGTAGTACCATTCTGCATCATGCCTACTGCTTTGACTTGTAAATGATCCCTTGTGTTGTAGGAGCCCTCCTTCTAGCGCCAATTCTATGTTGGTGTACGTTTTATCATCCACCGAACACACAGAATAAAATGTCCAGAGACACTCTATCCTCTCTTGAAAAACCACCGCATATGCTAAGATTGCGAGATCATATGGCGATTCCAAGGTTTCTTTTGTCAGGTCTTGACGTGTGGATAAGCTCAATGGGCGTTGTAATTTGCTGGTAATAAACAAGGGGACTTACGTTAAAGAACTTTTCACAAGTTTGGGGCTTAGGCGGATTTATCATTAAAGGCTTCTCTTCAATTAGGACTTCAATTTAGATCTCAAAAAAAATGGCAAAAGGATAAGGGTTCAGAGAATCTATTCTATGCCTAGGAATTTGAGAGACAGTAAAGATTTAGGCGAAAGGAAATAACCGCACTTTCTTTTGCCTCTTGCAGGACAACATACACAAAGTGGGTGCAATCTTCAAGGGGTGTGATAATGATTTTCAAATCTCGAACGAGACTGAAGTTAAGCGTCCACAATTACAAGCTCAGGCTAACTTTACGCATCGAATGCAAATCATCCATTCGAAGAAAGTATGAGCAATACTTCACCATTGAATTGATACGATCAATCTCTCATTCTCTTAACCCACTTTCAAAGCAAATTCTATTTAGCTTAATTCTAACTTTAATCTATGGCAGAAGAAGATATGCAACCTCGCTTACTATTTGACAATAAAAGTTATTCAAAGCAAATCATGCATAAGAGCTTTTATTATTCGAAATAGTCTCAATGCAACAATCTCATACTCTGTCTCTACACTTTACAAATGAGGGGCGAGCTCAATTTATAGGCTCCCCAATTACAATTCAGTGGCCAAGATTGATTTTGGATCAACGACCAAGATTACAAAATAAAACCCTAATTAGGGTTTGTCACTTTCGACCAATGAGAATTTCATTTGAGGACACTTGTCCTTTTGCTAAATATAAACCAACAATAAAATAGAAAGTTGTTGCATGTTGATTCAGAACAATTTGATTGGTTGGAAGATGACGAGGCGCCACCTCAGCGTGTTGGATGCCTTCCTTGGTCGCTTCTTTTCTCTTCCACGCGCTTGCCTTCGAATATTTTCCTTGCCCATGACTCTGTCCGTTGTGCTTGTTCCTTCCTAGCTTTGATCTTGGATTCCTTTTGAGACTTTGATTTCTTCTTCTTGCCTGTACTGGAATCTTTGAGGTCTGGAAGTCGCCCCTTGGAGTAGGTGTCTGGACTTGAAGTTGGTTGCTTTGAAATTCCACTTGCTTGAACTGGGCTGATGTTATTCCTTGGGATTTCCTCTCTAAATTCTCCAATTTGTGTCGAAGTATGGAAATCTGTTTGGAACACTCTTATTGTCACCATCTGATTCTGATTGGAAGCTTGTCTTTAATTCTTCAGGAGATGAAATCCTTCCAAGATGTTTGGATATTCTTTCAAGTGTCTTGAATTTGGAGAAGAATGCCTCTGCGCTTTCGCCATAATGGAGGAAATTGGAATTTTCTCCGTGAAGTATTTCCCATACTTAGCCAAATTTTGGCTATTTAGTTTCATTTTATAACTTAGCCAAGATTTTGGCCATCTCGATGCTCGAATGAACTTTGCCTGTGGATTTTCCTTCAATTCTAAATTTGGCTTGTGCTATGTAGGACAAATTCCATCCCTGGACAAGGATTTTATTCATTTCCTCTTTACTCTTCATCCTTCCTGTTTTCTGTCCAACACTTAGTGAATTCTTCTCCCCAGGGTATCAACACTTAGCCAATCTTTTGAGTTTTAGCCAATTTCCTCATCCTCTCCTTGGGCGGACTTCACATGAGCTTGGACGTTTTCTCTCTCGGCCTAAGTCGGACTTTGCATCATGTTTGCCATTGTACTTGGCGGATCTTATGGATGTTCAGACATACCTTCTCCAAGCAAAGTCAGACTTTGTAAAGGTTTGGACATGCTGTGCTTGGGTAAAGTCAGACTTTCTTGTGCCGTCCACCCATTGAGCAAGGTCGGACTTTCATATGTGTTTGCAATCCATCTCCCCTCTAGGCACTTCATGCCTTAGAAATTTTCCATCATGCTTGAGGGTGGATTTTGGACTGTCTTGGACACTTCTCCAGGTGGACTTTGCACTTGTCTTGGACATCCATCCTTGGGCAGACTTGAAGCTGGCCTTTCCATCCATTATTTTGTCCAAGGCATTTTATATTTCTAAGTATTGGAAATAAATTATTAAAATATTAAAATATTTTAATTTATTCCAACCCGTTCGTTTTGGACCCATGGCTATTTTGATTTTCTCTTCGTTTTCTTTGGCCAAAAGTTTATTTTCCGATTTTATTCCCAATTTCGTCTAGCCAAATCAAAATTTTAGCCATTCCGTCGATAAATGTTATGCCAGATCCTTATTTTTCCTTGCCATGGCGAACTTTTTATTGCATTGAGCTTATTTTCTTCTGCCAAAGTCAAATTTTTTTCTCGCTCAGACGAATTTTTCTAGGAAAAGTCCTTGTCTGGATATCTTTGTTAGGCGCAACTCCGTGATGCTTGACAAATTTTTATTCGTTCTGGCCAAGGGCGACCTTTCCTTTCTCCTTGCCTTGTGCATTTTCCTCTGGCCAAAGTTGTCAATTTTTATAACAGTTTCTCCAGACATCCATACTTAGGCAATTTAATTTCTCTTCCATTTTCATGCTAGGCACACTTCATTTTTTTCTTTGCCTTGGCCTAGGCGGACTTCCCAAAGTCTTTTCCACTTTCCACATGCCATAGCGAATTTTCTTTAGCACTCTCCTTTTAAACTCTAACGCTTTTCCTCTTGAAAATGTCATAACACTTAGCCAAAAATCTCAATTTTTCATTCTTTAGGCAAATTTTCGAATTTCTCTTGACTAGGCACCAAACACTTTGCAAAAATTGTAATTTTCTCTCTTCATAGACCATGGCGGACTCTCCAAGCTTTTGGACAAGGTGAAGGCGGACTTTCTATAGTCTTGGACATCATCTCTTTGAACATGGCGGACTTCCAAACCTTTTAGCACTTACCTTAACACTTTATCTCTTGGAAATGTCACAACACTTAGCCAAAATTTCGATTCTCCACCTTTTTAGGCTCTTACACTTAGGCAAATTTTCGAAATTTTCCTTACTAGGCACCAATACTTAGTGAAATTTTCAATTTTTTTCTCTCCCATGTGCCTAGGCGGACTTTCCAACCTTTTGGCAAGTGTGTGGTGGACTTCCAAGGATGCTTGGACAAGCATGGGCGGACTTTAGAAGGTCTTTGCCAAGCTCCTCAAGGCTTGGGCGGACTTCAAAGACCTCTTGCCAAAGTGTGGCGGACTTTAGAGGCATCCTAGACATTGCATCCTTTGTGCTGGGCGGACTTTCCATAGTCCTTGCCATTTATCCCCTTTGTCTATGGCGGACTTTCCTTACTTCCAGACATTCCATCCTTCGTCCCTCCTTTCAAGGACCTTCTTCATGGTGGCGAATTTCTCAGCCTTAGCCAGATTTTCATGAATTTCACTCTTTTTTGGGTTGATTTTCTGTGATTTTGCTTCAGATCTGACTGATTTTTCCAGAATTTGATACTTTTCAGTCTGATTTTCTCATGCTTTTTACTGATTTTCCATGCTTTTTACTGATTTTCCATGCTTTTTACTGATTTTTCCAGATTTTTCAATGATTTTTCGGTTTTTGTCTTTGATTTTTCAAGTTATTTTTTGATTTTCAGGCTGATTTTTTGATGTAAAAATAGAAAGTTGACCAGGGTTGACTTTCCAAAAATAGAAATTTCTAAAAATAGAAAAAGCAAAATCCCTAAAAAATAGGGAACCTCGTTTGGTCCAAAAATACCAAAAATGAAAAAGCGAAAAAGCAAATTTCCCTAAAAAATAGGAAGTGTTAGAATTGGCCGAATGAACAGGCGATCTTCGTTTCCTGGGCCTTCTGAGCGCTTCCATGACGTCTATGCACTGATTCAAGCATGGATTATTGACTTGGCTCGGGTAACTCTCGGCAAACTGACTTGAAACTCTCAATAAGGTGACCTCACGAAACCGTTGCAAGGAGACAAAACCCTAAAAACAAGCAGACAACTGTGGGTCCCCATCGGCGATGGGGCGATGTGTGAAAAGGTCACAACAATTCACAGCAGGCGTTAGCAGTTCAGAATTTGACAACTTCTAACGGCACAGGAATATTTGGAGTTTTGAGAGAGTTATGGATTTTAAGTGATTTGAGTTAATTATTTAACTTAATGCTTTATTATAAAGTCAAATTGACTTTATATATTTTATATCACTTAAATATTACATAAAGGTGATTTAAAATTTAAATCACTTAAAATATAAAAGTGGTGCCCATGTATTTAAGTCAAAACTATTGAAAATGACTTAAATGTATTTTAAAAGATTTAAAACTTGAAAAGAGCATATCTTTCTTGGAAGTCGTGCCTTTTTTTTTGCATATAAGGCATTTTGGCAATGAGAAATTGACTTCTTGAATATTTCAACTTTTCCTTTGAGGTTTTCTTTGTGCTTTCCTCTGTGATAAGGGTTTGTGCAACTTTTCCATTGGAGAACGATAACTCTTCGATGTTGAGCATTTCTGAGACTATGAAAGACCAGTCAAATTAGTGCAACTGAGAGGGCTTCATTCAGAAGTTCTACATGCTTCAAACAGGGTTTTATCATTCAGTTTATACTTGTCTGCAATAAGGAAGGGGGTTTCTACACTTGAGGCGTCCTCTTCAACACATTCAATAGCTTCCAACTTGGATCTTCAGCATTCTACATTGGGCCGTACTTTTACATTGGGAAATGTGCCTTTTTGGGAAGGCGTGTGAAGTAATTAGCTTAAACACCTTTCTTTTGTCTCCTATTTGTCTTCCATCTTTGGCATCCACCTTTCTCAAGAACTTGTAACCTGTTTTGAGGAGGGAGAACTCAGATTTGGAGGCTAGGTGTCCATATTTGTCAGATTTCACCATTCTTGGCTGGCGAGTTGGCTTACTTCTTTAAATAAATAATCTGGAAACATTTTGGTATGTTTAGTACTTGTGATCTATTTTTTATTGTTAAATAATACCTTCTGCATTTTCATTCTGTAGAAAATAGCTTAGTTTCTCAATTTATGAGCTTTTATATGATGCGCCCCTTCTCTTCTGTCTACAAACTTTTCTTAAAAAACTAAAAAAATACAATAAGATTTAAGAAAATACTGGGGTTTTAATTGAGAGCCAGTAGGGCTCATCACATCTTATCAAGCCGCCCCCTTGCTGCTGCAAATGGCTGCTAGAAAGCAAGCCGTACCTCCTTGAATATTGTACCAGCAATCACCACAATCTTCTGAAAAGACATTGCTCGAAACTCTGAATTCTTTGAATGATAATTGCACTCAAACCCTCTAATTTCTTTCACCGTTTTGCTCAAATAGAACTTCTGTTTGAAGCTCTCCAGAATGCCAACTTCAATGGATATTTCACCACCTCAGAATGGCTGCAACACTGAAGAATGTATCATTCTCCAATGGCTCGAAGAATGAAACCCTTGGCTCTTTTCTCACAGACAATTTTCATGAAATCAAATGCTCAAAGAATGAAGTTAATTTCTTCTTGGCATTATTTATAAATCCCCAAAGGAGTCGACCCATCAAAAAGCACATTAAATGCTCTTTAAAATAAATGTTATAACATTGCATTTAATGTTTAATAATTACACCTTGGTCTAGGTGCCACATTTAATTAAAATATGACCCCTCTTTAATGATGAACTTGACCCTCAATTATAAAGTTAAATTATAACTTTATAATATTTCCTTTTAATGTTTTAAATATCATCTGAGCCAATAGAACATTAATATCTCCTTTAATACTTAATATTTCATCATACCATCTAAAACTAGAGTCAACCCTGTGAACCCCAATATGACCAAGTGCCTTACTAAAAATAGTAAGTGTCCCTCTCAACGAACCTCTGACTTACTATAAATAGTAAGTATAGCAAATAGAGCCCTAGAAACACCAAACAAAAGCCAGAACTAGAAACCAATGGACTATGGAAAAGATACAAGCCTCAGAAGACCCTCTATCCATACTCATTAGTCTACGAGGGTCAGAATGATAGGCTAATCTCACTGACAACTGATGTCTAACTAGGAGGGGACATTACACAGACAATATATGTTTTTCCTCCTAACAAAGAATGAATCTTGGATATACATGCAAGTACTGCCAAACATTACATCGAAAGGATCAAGTAGAATCATATTTGCTTCTACCTACTCAATAAGACTGGCATCTATGCCAAATCTGAACTTACATTGCTTTTTAACCCTTATAAGCTAAGTTGCTGGTTCGGGTATGGGGTATGACGGTATGGCATTTTTTTTAACCCTAGGGTACGGGTATGGGAATATATATATATATATAAACATGTTCAAAATTATAAATTTAATTATAAGAACAATGATACCCATAAGACATAAACATAATTGCCAATAAATAGAATATTTCAATACCTCATATAATCATATTCATAATTTGCAAAAATGTAAATACTCAAGTCTCAAAATGTCGTTACACAACGAAAATTCAAGTTACAATCAATATTTAATTTAGTAGTCTTCAAATTCGTCTTCATCAAAAGCATCAAGGTCGCAGTCAACACTTGGTTCAATTTCATCTGAACCAAAATCAATTGGATTGCCACTCCCACTAGGTGCGTCAAGTGCAGCAGTTGCCTCATCTATAGAAGCTAAAGCAAGTTGTACAACTGTAGCATCTAAATCAGCACACTCAGGGACTAAATCTCAATTCTTTGTCACACTCTTATTCTGTTCAGGTTTCTTATGTGACAAGAGATGAAGGTTGGAGTGTATATAGACCAAATCCTTTGCTTTTTTTGCACCCAAATGGTTGCGCTTGACTGAGTGGATGAAGGAGTATGTACTCCAATTCCGTTCAGCTGAAGAAGAACTTGCAATCTGTTGAGTTTGCATACAAAATTTAGTATTTAATTTTACTCACCAATAATATATAGCATAATAGCATCGAATAAAAAACGAAAAAATAATTAAATAAAAAGTTACATACTTGAGAGAGTATTTTAATTGCAAGAGGCTGCAAGTAATTGGAGCCTTGACCATGTAGATACCACCACTCATCAACATTTTTCCCATATTTTTTTAGAAGAGCGGAAACATCATGATGTTTTGAAGATATGAATTGGCCAAGCTCGCTTAAGACAATACTTTGGATATCTTCATCCGAAAATATCTTTCTAAATGCAGCCTGATAGCCAACAACAATCTCCCCATACCTATATGGTGGTACCCTCCTCAGTAATGAAAGTACCTCTTTGCTATAATACTTTGGTGAAAAAGCAAATGCTAGGAGATGTAAAGGGGTGGTCATCTTGTTCCAATGGTCAACAATAATCTTTTTCATAGTTTTGAAAAATGTTTCCGTTGGGTCATATTCCTTGGCATCTATTATTGATCTTATTTTCTCCACCATGGAATCCATGACATCATAAATTTCACCCAAACATGGGTGATCAATATCAACAATATCAACATACCTAATCATGCTCATAATGGGCTCAGTGAAATTTAAAACATATTTCACACGAGCCTGCCACTCATCATTTAAGATCAATGCTTTTACTTTTTGGGCTCTTTTTGTGCTTGATTGCCTCCATACACTCCACAAGCTGTTGATGACCATAGAACTCAAGGCCTCTTGCACCTTAAGACAATTGTGTGAGATGCAAATCGAGTTTCGACAACCTAACATGGTATAAAAAAATACATATCACAAATCAACAATGAAAAATTAAAATTAAAAAATTTAAAATTATATTAAAAAATCAAATTTAAATTACCTTCAACAATTCCAACTTGGAGAAGGTCTTGAAGATGGCTTGTGACATATGATGACTAGTCACAAACATTTGGATCTCCTCGCCCTCCGCGTAGATTTGTTTGACCCACTCAATTTGTGTGACAATCTTTTGCAATATCAAATTGAGTGAGTGGACTGCACATGGTGTCCAAAAAAAGTGACTATATGTAGCCTCCACTATAGACCCAACTGCCCTACAAATTTTAGCATTGTTTGTTATGACTTGGACAACACTTTCAAACCCCACCATTTCGATGGGTTTTATGAGGATATTGGCAATAAAACTTGCATCTTTTATTTTCCCTTCACAATTGACTGCCTTCGAAAACATTACCCCTTTAGGGGACATTGCTATAACATTGATCAATGGTCTATTTTTGCAATTTTTCCATCCATAAAAAATGATGGACATACTTGTTTCGGGCCATGTATGCTTAATTACTCTCAATGATACCTCTATTGAAGCTTTCTCCTTCGCAATAAGGTGGTTTGCACCTTTTCATACCTAGAACTAACATAATTAGAAGTTGTATTGGAAATGGCTGTCATCATTTCCCGCCAATAAGGTGATCTAACAAGGTTGAAAGGAATCCCATTTCCATAAATGCAATGAGCAATGCTTTGATCTGCAATCATCCTTGCTTCATTTTTGAAGGCATTCTCCAATGGGCCCTCTTTTTCGTGTAACCGAAACATTATCTCCTTCAGAAGATGGTAGCATTTGCATGAAAGGATGTGGGCCAGCCAGTTGTGTAAGCCATTAGGTGGTCTTTGCAAGCTTCTCTTGGCAAGAGAATGTGCCATAGACTTTGATTTATTACATGCCATGTCAGCCCTATCTTGTTCTTTAAT
Source organism: Sequoia sempervirens (assembly GCA_007258455.2). NCBI lineage: Eukaryota > Viridiplantae > Streptophyta > Pinopsida > Cupressales > Cupressaceae > Sequoia > Sequoia sempervirens. Next base: position 10,155 of record VDFB02346402.1, read on the forward strand.
ATAAGCCAATATTTGGTGTTTTGGCAACCCTTTTTTATTTGGCAGGGAAAACCTTTATTCCTTGTAAAGGAATAGCGCATAAATGAGCTTTCACTTGAAAGTACGAGCTCTTATATTGAGTTCCACATTGGCTACAATGCCAAACATAACCCCTACCAATTGGGAATTTGTTGAATCATTGTTGTGTGTCGCCAAAGAGGTAATGATGCATCATATTTCAATTGACTCTCTGCATTTGGGCCAACTAAATCAGAACTATTGGCCATTCTATATGAATCTAAAATAAAAAAAACATTACAAATTAACAACACAAATAATTTTTTTTAGAAAAAAATGGCATTATAACCCCTTATTATGCATAAAAAGTTCTTAAAAAATTCAAAACTTACAAAAAAACAAAAACAAACTTGAATTTAAAAAAAAACTTGAAAAATCTTCAAAAAAATTATTGAAAATTTGAAAAAAAAGGAAAGATTCACTCACCTTTGATGGTTACATCTTTGTGCAACTATTTCTCCCTTGTTTCTGTAGGTTGAACTCCTTTGTAGCTCTCACCTTTTGAAAAAAAGACTAAAACTTCAAAATCCAACAATGGCAGCTTGGAGGCAAAAAATGGTGTTTCTGGCCTTTTGTGTTTGTGAAATGACTTAGTTTAGGGCGACGAAGGCAACATATGTGTTTTTCAGGTTTGAAAAGTGTTTTTTTAAAAGTTTTGTGCACTTTTGGAGGCCCTTATTTTGTGGGTCCTCCTGGGTATGCCCAGGGTTCCGCCTGGGTGCCTTGGGTATGCTGTGGCTCCTTGGTGAAGGAGCCACAACGTACCCAGGATGCTTGGGAAAAATCCTGGGCATACTAGGGCCGTACTCGGATTCGGACCGAACTCGATTGGGTATGGGGGCCTTATAGAAGAACTCGACAACATAGCTTATAAGTTATAACTACACCCATTTGTGCTTAACACAAAGGATATAGATGTGGATGATTGTGCCCTCTAATCCAATCTTTTCTATAAACTGATTTGGACAAATTTGATTGTGAATTGAAGTCAAAGAAAACATTAACCTTTGCTTTTTTATCTGTATATTTTATTGGAAGAGTTTGTATTCTTCTCTCTTTGTTATTCATTTTAATTTGTGATCACTACATTTTGGGTAGTATTGCAAACTATCTTCTCATCAACATTGAAGCTTTTCTTCACCTCCTCCTCTTCTGCCAAGATTGTCACAACTTTCTTGGTTTGATCCTTAGTGTGGTGCTGTGGGTGTAATTTCCAACACTTATCCTCTATGTGGTCTTCTACATCACAATGCTTGCAGTTCTTTTTAGTTGCTTAGCACTTAAGAATGGAATTAGGAGTCTCATAACTTTTCATTTGCCCTTTTTAATGAACTTGGATGATGGATTCTCTTACATTAGCGTTACTTTTTCCCTTCATTGGCTGATCTTCAATCTTAGGTTGCTTTGCTCATAGTTGGAAAACTTAGACTTGGCAAAAACTTGCCAGACCCAAAAAATTCAATTCGACAAAAACTTTGAAAAAAATGGCAAAAACTCGGCAAAAAACTCAACAACTTAAAAACTGCTTAAATTTCTTTAGAAACACTTTTTTTTTTGCAAAATTCATTGACAAGATGTATCTAATGAGTCCATAAATGAGTACAAAAGTGTTTTTTATTAAATTTGATTGATTTGAGTGCAAATTGAGTACAAAATCGTCTTCTCATGCAAGATCTTGATGGCTGAAAACTTGATACAATAGATAGCTGAAAAATAAAAATAGTAAAAATAAAAGTAAATACAACATTTTACACCTTCCTCTTCTCTAATCTATTGAAAACTAGGGGAGAGGTAGAGGTTCTAGTCCTTGGACTAGGTTGTGGCTCCTCGGTTGGCAGGGAAGGCGGTGGCTTAACCTCCATCCTAGAAGTAGATGGCAATGAATCCTAATCATCATCAATGTCATCGAACCCTACATCTTTTGTTGCACCCACATCCTCCAATGCCTGTCTCTCAAAATCAAGAATCTCGTCCTCAATAAACAATGGAGGCTGCTCATCTCGCCTTGTCCAATCACTATAAGGATCTGTCTCATCCAAACCAATGGGATCCTATGATTTGTCCTCTACCCTTCTTGTGCGCAGTCGAAGGTTGTATTGTACAAAGACAAGTCATTGTAATGTCCCACCCCCTTTTTGTATTTTTTGTTTGTTTGTTTTATTTTCTGAATACTGTTGTTGTAACCCTTTGTGTTTTTGCTTGTTTAAAAAAGCATAAACAAAGCAAAAATAACCATAAACCAAATACTGAGTTGCTAAAACAAAATAATGACAAATACCTAAATGCAGATTAATCATTAAAATCACAATAGAAACAATACCCATTTCGCTGTTCATAAATTGCAGGTTTGATATAAAATAATACAGCAGTTAGATGCCACAAATAGCTCCAAAATGGAGTCAATACAATGTTCAACCACTTTCCAAATGATATATTGCAGCAACAAACAATAAGGCACCTCAAGTTAAACAATACCCAACTCCCAGAATGGGGTGCTTTGCTCCAGAATTCCCACGCCTCCCTCCTTGAATGGTATGGCTAGAAATGAATGGAATATAGTGGTTGGAGAGTGTTATCACCGGTTTATAATAGCAAATGAAGTCCTCCCTTTCCTTCGGCAAGCACACTTGAATCCCAAGAGCTAAATAGCAATGCAAATGGTATCCAAGTCCTTCCCAAAATATTGCAATGTGGTATGGCCTGGTTGAAACAATGGTACGACCAACAACCAATGGTCCAACAATAAAGGCATTCACAAACCACACCAATCTGCAATATATTCCCTGTGCATAGATCACAGGAACAAACCTCTAATCTGCAAACAACAAACTTTGAAAATTTGTGGTAACAAGCTCTGGCAAGACCTCTGAATGAAGCCTTTAGCAAGCAACCTTCGGAGATCTTTCACTTCTACAACTATTGCTCCTTCTTAGGGGTTTTGTCCTCCAAAAACAATGGAAATAGTCATAAACCAACAAAGGTAATATCCAAATTAATATTCAAGCATATCCAAATGAGCTCTCCAACCCTCCTTGTATACTTTTCCAGTGAACTTTTGAGAAGTTATATTTAAAAACTCACTTTTAATAAAAATAACTCCTTTTTGGCTCCAATAGACCCTTTTTGAATAATAATAATATTTTGACAAGCAAGGTCCCTATTTTTTACATCCAAGATTTAAAACATTTCATCTCGATTCCGACAAGCTATAACACTAGGGTGCTTTTTAAATATTTTAATTAATATTTGGCAACCTTAGTAAAATAATTAAAATAAAGCCATTAATACACTCATTTTACAGAAATTGCCAGAATGTATCGGAATAAAAAACCGTTTGCACTAGAGTGATCCTGGTGAAGAATAATGATAGACGGAGCTAATTGGGTGACTTACTATAAATAGATGCCCTCTCCAAGAATCTTGGAGAGCACACCAGAAGCCGAAAATCACCTTGGAAAGTGGCATATGAGTCCTCCAGACCTTCTGAGCTCATTGGAATCATCAAATAACTCCTTGATCATGTTGACACACATCCACAAGGTCAATGCCAACTGCACTACAAGGGAACTCAAAAATGGGGACATGACAATTCACCCTCCCCAAAGATTGCTTGTCCTCAAGCAATGCCAATACAATTGCTACAATCAACAGTCTGATCCAACTGAAAACAAAAATGATTACAGGGTCCCAAGTTAATTTTAGAATGGAACTACCATGCTGACGTTGCGTGGCTTGTGCCACTCTAATAAAATTGCAATAACATCATGCCACAACAACACTCTCCTCTCTTGGAAACTGGGAAGGTAATCGTCATCAAATGCCAAGCTGAGACACTTGTAAGGGCTGAAATCTAAACCATGAAACATCACTTGTTGAAGCATCCTTGTAGGGTCCATAACTGCAATACTTGTACCTAACATGGTCCTGGGCATCTGGAAGAAATATCTGCTAAGCCCAAAACCATACTCCTCAATATACCTCTTCAAGGTGTCATGCAAAGTCATAACTGCAGTTGCAAACTCCCATGTAGAATCCTCTATAGGCAGAGCTCTCCATCCTATCAAATGCTTTGTGATCACCTTGCTCCTCAACCCTTGGTTGTATCTCCCATGGTGAAAATGAAAAATGAAATGAAAGATAAGCTCCAATGGCTAGCAATTAGAAAAAACTAGCCATACACACTCGAACTCAATTCGGCTCCATTCCCCAAATTCTGAAATTCTACTCCTCCCTGCATTCTGCCTGTATAGCAACAAGTGATATTTGATATGATCTGTAAAGCACAACCACCTGCACCGACCTTCTTCTAGTTCACTCTGATATAAACATCATTCATCCAAGGGTTGTGAAGAAACTCACCCAAATCCCTGTGAAGAAATGTACCAACCACACCAATACCTATGATGGCATCAAGAGTACCTTTGCTGTCATAGGATGTTAGGACCTCATCATCCTGCAAGTTCCCAACACTGTAGTAGCAGACCCAAACACTCCAATCTGCCCAAACAACTGCAAACACCAATGTATAATCTGGAAATTCCATGATCAACAAAGTAGAACAACCATCAACCAACAATGTGTGAGCTAGAAACCAATGGATTAGGGCTGGAAGTTTCTTGCTCTTATGCTCATCTCCATGCCTTGGACTATAGTCCAATTGAAACCCAACATCTACAAGCACATGCCACTCAAAATCAAATACCTTCACGACGTCAAGTTCACATCCCTCAAGCCCTAAAATTATGATAACCTTATGCTCCATCAAAGAATCATCATCATGACGGTGTGGTGTTAAAACACAAGTAGACTCAATGAGCTCTCCAATGATGGTTAGACTCCCTACCAAATCTGAATCACAATTGTTTCCTTCTACACATGCATATATATGCTGATCCACAATGTGTATGCACAACTACCTCCCCCTTAATCATGGCTTGAGCCTTCAATGGGCTCTCCAAATGGTGTAACTCATTTCCCTTATGAGGAAGATTATTTGAACAAAATGAATTTTCTAAATCACACCTCTCATCAAACCCATGCAAAACTGATTGCTCCTTGTATTCTACTACGATAAGAGGTTCATCCCGCACATGCTCAACCTCCATAGCTTCTTCCCTTGGTAGAAATAGGGATCGAAGAAATGTCTCTCTCTGCTGCCTCCCATGATCTATATGACTGCATTGCTCCTCGACCTTTTATAGGTGTTGTTTTGCTAGGGCAGCCAGCAACTTGGCTTCTCTAGCTCTCCTTAGCCACTCATTACACTTGCTTTGAGTTCTTTTTACATCCTCTATGCCATGATGCACAAAATCAGATTGCATGTGTCTTGGATCCACAACCATTACCTAATGCTTAACCACCAACTCTTGAGTGTTAACAAGGTAAGGTCTCTTACCACTATCATCCTCATGTGATATGGCTGCGACCTCAATATTGTAAAGGTAAAGGATTGCTGTTCCAAATCAGAAAATCAGAATTTGCCTCATACCTTTTTGTAGTGCCTTCTAGGGCCTCAAGCACTCCTTCCTTCATTGTTGGATGCTCGTCATCAAGTGCTGGTCCAAGAAGTGTGTCAAGCTGAATACCAAGTGTATTACTTGTTATCCCATGGCTGCAAGTTATATCTTCATGTGGGCATTTCTCCTCTTATCTCAAGACTTCACATTCTTGATGTATTACTCAACCTCTGTCAAAACATTGAATCATCTTGGTATGATGAGTGCTCGAATCTTTATGCAATGCCTCATCCTTATGAAGTTCATCCAAATCTTTGCCCATTTGTCTAACCTCCATAATTTTTGTGTTGGATTGTTGTTCTTTGGATGTGGCTGCCATAGATAATTAAATTTTTGATTCAGTTGATGGACAACGTGTCAAAGTCAACTCTAAACAAAGTTCGTCAACCTGATTTTCTGATTCTTGAAGGGCTAATTGAGTACTCTTCAAGGAATCCTTAGTAACCTTAAGCTCGAAGGTAAGCTTATCAACTCCTTCTTTTCCTCTCAATGCGTCAAAATATACTTCAACAAGCTTGAAGAGATGATCTCTATCTGAAAGTAGGTGTAAATAATTTGATTTCATTGCTATCAATGCTTCTTTGAGCACCTGTAAATCTGCAGGAGAAAGTTCTCCTTCAATGCCTTTTTGTTTCCTTTCAAGTGGTGCTTTCCAAAAATGATCTTCAATCATCCTGTGAGTGTTATCAAAATGAGTTGAGGCTGCAACAATCATATCTTCATTGACCTTCAATTGGCTCTCCAAATAATGGGATTCATTGGGCCTATGATTAAGATCATCCTCATACATTGAATTTTCTGATTTGTCTTCATCATATTTTGGTGCCAAAACACCTGGATCTTATAGATCAAAGAGCTGATGTCTTTTAATAATATTTTATTTGAAAGAGTATGCTCAATGTGTACCTCCTAGTGGTTGTTTCCCCAATCACCTGATTTTTCCCATTATCATTTTCAGCAATAGACCGTGGATCCAAATCATCAAAGTCACTAAATCTCCACTCAAAGTTAGCTTCATGTGTTGATAAATCAGATTTGTTCTCAAGAAATGAATCAACACCATTAATGCAATCCTCCATGCATGCATTGTGTTCTAAAATCAGAACAGCATCACAATAAAAATGGAATTTATCCCATGTAGGATCCCCATCATACTTAGGTGTCAGCACACCTGGATCCCATGTGTTAAAAGGCTGATTGCCTTGTTCACTGTGCTCCTTCTGTGATGTTGTCTCTCTAAATAAATCACTCTCCAACTCACCACTACTGATGTCAACATAAGTATCTCTCTCCATAAGTTTAGTCTAGTAGTCAAACTAGAAGCCACCCATGTCACCATCACTGTAATGAGATAAAGAATCATCAATGTTAGTTGTTTGAAAAACTTCAACCTTTTTGCCTTCAATGAGCCCATCATCTAAAGGTATATTACTGATCTCAACTATGTCAATCTTGGTACTAGTGTCAACAACTTCATTGGATAGCTCTAAAGGTGCATTCAGGGTTGTTGTTATGTCTTTTTTCTCATGCACAATCTCATCAATAGTGGTTGCATGCACTCCTAAGGAGTTATCTTGGGGCTATGTCTCACATGCCTTTTGATTAATGAAGTCTTCTTCTTCATAGGAAAGTTCTAATAGTTTGTCTTCCTTGCATTCAGGCTCAACTCTAGAAATTTTTGTTCTTGTCATGTCAAAATCAACAAGCTCTTTTGTTACCACATTTTCTACCTTAGACTTATCCTCTTCTTTTGCAAAGATTTCTCATGAATCTTCTTTCCTCGATCTTCTTATGTAGTTAATCAAACCATTTTTGCTAGGGTCCCCCACTTCAATTAAGTCCAAGAAACCATCAAAGGAAACTTGGTCTTTGAACTCGTCAGGAAATTCTTGATACTCATCAAGAATTTTGATGGCTTCACTTTGATAGTTTACTGTTTCTTTCTGTATTCTTATCAGTAGCTCTTGGATAGGATCTTCTTCCTTGGGTAGGAATTTAGGTCGCCATTCCATGCTTTCACTTTATCAAGCCAATGAACCAAGATATTCAACTGAGATGCTTCTACTGAATCAAAAGCAATTACCAACACACACATGCAAGTGCTGATCACTAACATGCAACTGAAATTCTGACAAGGGTTAGCTTCCCAACAAGCTAGTAAGATCATTGGCTTTGATACCATTGTAATGTCCCACCCCCTTTCTGTATATATTTTTTTGTTTTATTTTCTGAATACTGCTGTTGTAACCCTTTGTGTTTTTGCTTGTTTAAAAAAGCATAAATAAAACATAAATAACCATAAACCAAATACTCAGTTGCTAATACAAAATAATGACAAATTCTTAGATGTAGATTAATCATTAAAATCACAATAAAAACATACCCATTTTGTTGTTCATAAATAGCAGGTTTGATATAAAATAATACAGGCAGTTAGATGCCACAAATAGCTCCAAAATGGAGTCAATACAATGTTCAACCACTTTTCAAATGATTTATTGTAGCAACAAACAATAAGGCACCTCAAATTAAACAATACCCAACTCACACAATGAATGGGGTGCTTTGCTCCAGAATTCCTGTGCCTCCCTCCTTAGATGGTACGACCAAAAATGAATGGAATATGGTGGTTGGAGAGTGTTATCTCTGGTTTATAATAGCTTATGAAGTCCTCCATTTCCTTTGAAAAGCACACTCGAATCCCAAGAGCTAAATAGCAATGCAAATGGTATCCAATTCCTTTCCAAAATACTGCAATGTGGTACGACCAGCAACCAGCAATAAAGGCATTCACAAACCACACCAATCTGCAATATATTCCCTATGCGTAGATCATAGAAACAAACCTCTAAGCTGCAAACAACAAACTCTAAAAATCTGTGATAATAAGCTCCGACAAGACCTCCGAATGAAGCTTTCAACAAGCAACCTTGGGAGATCTTTCACTCCTGCAACTATTATTCCTTTTGAGGGTTTTCGTCCTCAAAAAGCAATGGAAACTAATCATAAACCAGCAAAGGTCATTTCCAAATAATATTCAAGCATATCCAAATAAGCTCTCCAACCCTATATTTATACTTTTCCACCGAACTTTCGAGAAGTTATATTTAAAAATCCACTTTTAATAAAAATAACTCTTTTTTGGCTCCAAAAGATCCTTTTTAAATAATAATAATATTTTGAAACGCAAGGTCCTTGTTTTTTACACCCAAGATTTAAAACATTTCATCCCCGTTCCAACGAGCTATAACACTAAGGTGCTTTTTAAATATTTTAATTAATATTTGGCAACCTTATTAAAATAATTAAAATAAAGCCATTAATAGACCTATTTAATGGAAATTGCTAGAATGCATCAGAATTGAAAACTGATTGCACTGGAGTGATCTTGATGAAGAATAATGATAAACAGAGCCAATTGGGTGACTTACTATAAATAGATGCTCTCTCCAAGAATCTTGGAGAGCACACCAAAAGCCGAAAATCACCTCGGAAAGTGGCATATAAGTCCTCTAGACCTCTTGAGCTCATTGGAATCATCAAATAACTCCTCTGATCACATTGGCATATATCCACAAGGTCAATGCCAACTACACTACAAGGGAACCCGAAAATGGGGACATGACAATCATTGAGGCGCTTTTGAGCTAATGTGTTACTCTTCTTTGTGTAAATGGCTGCAAACAAGCTCCAATTGCTCTCATAGCTGGATGCACTACAAGGTTGGCATAATATGCGGAGGGCAAGTCTTTGGAGATTTGGGGTATTTCCACCCCAATTTGTCCACCAAGACTCTACAAAATAAAATATTGAAGAGTTAGAAAGCAAAGTCATCATATTTTATCAAATTATAAGATGCATGTGAAATAAAGACTCCAAATTTTAAATTTGGTGTCTGAGTCGTTCTTCCTCAAATAGCCAGATCTAAAGAAAAGAGCCTACCCCTTCCTTCCCTATAACATTGCAATTCTTCGATAATGAAGTCTCTCACCTCAAGATGGGGTGTCATCCTTTGAATGCATGTCGTGAGCCACTCCATAACCTCTCCATTAAGATCTGAGAAGGTGTCTGAGTAGAAAAAATGAGGGTTGAGGAAGTACCCTGCTGCATGGATGGGTTGGTGGAATTGATTGTTACACTTCCTATCAATGATCTCCCATATGGGATCAAATTTGAGGTTGTACCCCTTGTAATAATTTTTGATAGCCTCTTTGGCCTTATCCATGGCCTCATAAACATACTCCATTGGGTTTTGATCCCCATCTACCAAATGGAGAACTCTAAGCAAGGGCTCCGACACCTACAAATTTACAAATACAAAAAGATTAAAGTTACAAATTTATATGAAAGACTTAAATTGAAAAAATAAAATATTCAACTTGAATTTAAATTCAAAGCTTTGAAGTTACCTTCATGATCTCTGTAGCTCTTTGTGCAAAAAGATGGTCAAAGGCTATGCTTGCAATCTTCTCTCCTTCAAGCTTCTTTTCATAAGATGAGTCTAGCCATGCTTGACTCATAGACAATTGTTTTAAAGTAGTTAATGAACCAATAATGCTTTTTAGCGTTAGGAAAACCGTTGCAAACCTTGTAACACCCGATCTTATCAACTCTTTCCCTTGGGTGTGATCTCTCATCAAATTAAGAACCCAAGGGTGATTGTAGATAAATTTTGTGATGCTCCTTGCATCATCTACAACCGGTGTCACCCAATCAAGTTTGCCTATGTCCTCCAAAAGAAGGTCAAGGCAATGTGCTACACAAGGTGACCAAAAAAGTGTCCTATGTTTGTCTTGGAGCAATCTCCTAGCCGCCACATATGCTGCTGCATTATCAATGATGATTTGCACCACATTTTCCCACCTCCATGACAACTTCCTCCAACATTAAAGACAATGTTTCTGCATTATTCACTTTGTTGGAGGCATCCACCGATTTCAAAAAAATAACTTCATCTTTTGAAGCAATCAAAAAATTAATAATGGTGTGGTTTTTCCCATCCGTCCACCCATTTGAAAGAATATTGCAGCCATAGTTTTTCCATTCCTTATTTTGCTCTCCCACTTTTTGCATTGCCTTTTCAGTTACATTTGTGAGCAACCTACAAGTACAAATTAAAATTAAGTACAAAATTTTAATTTAAAAAAATTTAAACTCAAGTTCAACATAAATTATTATAAATTAAAGAACATAAATTTAGCCTAAAATTCAACATAAATTACTATAACTTAAAGTATAACTTAGCATAAAATTTAAATTAACTAACCTCCCACTCAAGTCTTTGTGAGAAGGCATCTTGTTGCCTTTTCTCGCAATTGTCAATGTAGTAAGCAAATTGTCCCAATGAGGACTACTCGCCATATTGAAAGGAATGCTGTTGAAATACCAAAAATTAGTACATGCCATGTCTACATGTTCATGCACCTCCTTATTCCGCCTTGTAGCTTCCAATGATGGTTGTGCTCCAGGTGTGTTTTTGGGCACAAAAAACTAGGCAGCATGTGTGTAGGTGTAGGTGCTGGCACTCTACTTGAAGTAGAGGAAGTGGAAGGCCTGGAGGCCGATGTGCATCAAATGCATGGACCAAGAAGAGAGCCCACAATGCTAGGACATGTTTCCTCATCTGATTTTGCTTGCTAATGACCATGCCCACTAGCTCTGCTTACTGCTATGGCTGCCCTTGTCCTCTCTCGTTGCAATTTTTTCTCTTTTGCAGTTGCAAGTAGGGTATTCATCTCTCTTTTTATCTCTTTTGTGGTCACAAGACAAGGCTTGACATCATGATGAGTAATGCCTACAAGATGGTATTTGAGGCGATTTATGACTCCATGATGTTGCTTCTCACATCGAATGCAAATAATTGATCCAAGCATCGGTCCCTACACGACATACTTCCAAACAAGGTCTCTAGTTCCTACAGGACGAGTGCCTATAATCGACGGTGGCATAAGCATTGATGGGGCGGAGCTTGAGGCTGAACCAGAACCAAAAACTTCTCTATTTGCCATTATATTGTGTATTTAACCTGCACATACAAAGTGAAAGCACAACATATTAATTTTTAAATACAAAAAAATCTAAATCATACATAAATCACTAAAAATCAGCCTAAATTAGGTTTAAATCAATATAAATTAGTTTAAATTAGTAAAAAATTAATCTAATCTAAACATTCTAAACATATTTTTCAAAAAAAAAAGGATGAAAACTAAAAAGATAAGCTGGGTATGAAAAACAGTGAAAATAGTGAAAAAATCAGAAAAAACTAACAAAAAATAGTGATAAATCTTATTTTTTGGAATTTTAGCATATGATGATGTTTTTTAACCTAGATGCAACATTTTACAGCTAAAATGAAGTAAAATGTTTTAAACAAACAAAAAACCTACCCGTGCTTCAAATTTGCCTTTGAAATTCACCAAAAAATCCCTTTTGATCTTCTCTCCTCGATGGAATAATGCTCTAAATCGTGTGTTTGCTGTTGAGGAGGGTTTCCTTGCCTTGCAGAGCAAAAAAGAGGCGAGTTTTTATGTTTTTGGGTTCTTATTTTATGCCACAGCCTTTTTTATTTGCACATGGTGAGTTTTAGACTTGGACTCACCGATTTTTTGGTGAAAACTCACCAAAATTTAGGCGAGTTTTTGCCAAAAGCTCGGCGAGTCAGTGTGGCAAGTTAACCTTGTGAAAACTTGCCAGTCATTTGGCTCAGTGTACTCAGCGACTCGCCAAGTTTTTGGCAAGTCTGTCATCTATGGCTCTGCTCTTTTTCTTGTTAATTTGGCGATTTTGGATGCACACCCAGCTTATTTAGAGCTGCCATAAGTGCCTTGTTATCTTAGGCCATGGATTGCTTGCTTTCAATTTGGAAAGCTTTTCTAAGTTTCTTCACTATCACTTGGGTCTTCCTTTCTTCCAGTAGCTCATATTTCTTGATTCAACTTCCTTGTGTAAATCTCTGATTGTTAGCATTGCAATTCCACTTTTATGGACCAATTGCTGTTTCATGGACCACAAGTACTGTACTGCCTAAGGAAAACAATGCTCTGATCGCGATATGATCAGTATGTCTCTAAGCTGTGCTCAAACTGAATTCTTTGTGATTAAACAGAACATTGAACTTAATTCTACCTTAAAATGAGAACAAACAGTTTTTCTTCAGTATATTTTACTCAAAATTGCAGATTTGGAACCAATGCTTTGCAAAGTACAAGTAAAATGAAAGTTGAAACCAGCAAAAAGGAATATAAGACAAATGAGAAGCAGCCATGCAGGCACCCATGAACGCCATATTTACCCTAGAAATGAAGGCCATATTTATGGTAGAAACCGGAGTAAGCAGTGAAGCCAGTGTGGAATGAGCTGTGCATTCTTGCTACTCTTCTTGTTCTGTTTCAGGCCTGCAATGTACAGAGAGATACGACTCCTATTTTGGGGCTCAAAATTATAGTGGCAATACAATCACCCTACTTGTGTTATGTACTCTTTGTTGCTACTGAAAGATTCACTACAACGTCCTGCTGCATACACACACGAGCTCCAATTATCCAAATCCATTTATTTATGCTTGAATTGAATGTCCTTTTGTGCTCTAAGAGCACCCTAAGGTCTTTGGGAATGAAGAGGCACCAACTAGATGAGGTGGCAATCTTCTTTTTCAAGTTTGCAAGGCTAATAGTCATGTTTCTATTTTGGGGCACAAAAACCGTAGTGTCAATACAATCGCCCTACTTGTGTTATGTGCTCTTTGTTGCTACTGAAACTCACTACAACATCCTGTTGCATACACACATGGGTTCCGATTATCCAAATCCATCTATTTATGCTTAAATTGAATGTCCTTTTGTGCTCTAAGGGCACCCTAAGGTCTCTGGGAATGAAGAGGCACCAACTAGATGAGGTGGCAATTTTCTTTTTCAAGTTTGGAAGGCCAATAGTCATGTTTCTTGATGTAAAGCCTTGAAGTCACAATGTTTTAATTGTATTTTTCTTTTTAAATTATTGAACCCCACATGGATTAAGAGGTTGGCTATTCTTGAATTGCATCAAATACATCTTCAATTTTGGTCTAGGTCAGCTGTTTCTGCCTTTTGGATAAAACAACTTGAGAGTGTGTATTTGTAATCTTCTGTCAAATGACTTACCACTGAAATTGCAATATAGTCTAGGTTGTTTTAACAACAATATTTTGGATCCAATGTTTCCCTAAGAAGGTATATGATAAAATATATTTGTATTACTCTATTTTGTTATTTTTTTACCATATAATCTATGAAAATAACAACATAGTGTAATACAGAAACACTTGATCAAACCTTAAGTTTACCAGTTTGCTCTTCAATTTCATAGGAATTTTTAACATGAAATATAAATGTCTGTGGTCCTGATAGACAATGATAAGGGCTGCAACAAAATATGAATTTGATTACAATATCTTATGTGCTATTGATTTTCCTTGTGGGAGCCCTTACAATTGATTCACAATACCAATTTATATACTTACAATTGATTCACTATACCAATTTATATACTCCCACAAGGACATATGAAACTGTAGAAAGGAAATTGTTTGGAAAAGTAAGACAGTATTTCCAGCCGACTGAAGTTTGGTAGGCGTGACTGAAAGAAGCACATCAGGATGGATGGTTTACTTTAAAAGCTACAATTGAATAGGCAATATTGGGAATTGACATCCTGACAAGTTAGACTATAAGATTGCATCTTGAATTTACTAGGGAAATGAAGGATTCACATGATGGGGCTATATTTTCTTTATTCAAAAGTAAATTCTATTTTTGATATCTTTGATGTTTTTGATCCTTGATTCCTTTTGCTTGCAATTGGCACCTAAACAATGTATTTCTCTCTGTTTGAACATGGCTGTAGTTGTGTTCTTTCAAATCATTCTCATTGTGCTGAAGTTTTGTTTTGTGGGCTATTTAAGAATGTGATGAATCACAATATCTCTTATGTTTTGGAGAATCACAATTGGTGTGAAGAACCCTGCTGGTTCTAACTCTTCCTGTAGATGCTGAATGCACTGTTTTTGTGTTTTCTTGTTGTTTTGGTGAATTTATAGCATATAAATAAAATGTTGCCAGGCAAGATTTTAACAAGAAATAACTGGAAATATAGAAATGCTGCAATGATTCTTATTGAGCATAAGATGTAAATAGATTGTCAATACAAGATAGAAACAGAGTATTAAAACAAGGTTGCATACCCGACATGCCAGCAAACCCTTATTTGAAAATCTGGAAATCACAACCAGCAAAGAAGAACCTGATGAAACAAGCCGATCTGCTGCATATGATGATTTCTCCTCCATGATTTGATTCCCAAATGGTACTACCAGGTTAGCCGCCCCTATACATGCTGATCTCTGACCAAAAAGAAAGGCGTTTCAACCTCCCTGTTCACACGTCCTAGCTAAAAGAAAGCATGCCTCCCAATGATGATGGTACGACCAGCAACAAAAGTTGTATGGCCTGATTATTGGTGTGAATGGCTGAGGAAATAAGGCCTCACCACTGATAAGCCCCTTTCCTTTATTGAAATCTGCAAATAACTCAAAAGTAAAACTGCTGCAAGCACAAATGGACTCCAAAATGAAGCCCTCATTGTAGCAATGATTTAGCTGGTCTTTCATAGCTTCAAGATTGCAGAACACTGAAGAATTTCCGTTCTCCAATGGTGGTAATATGCTGAAACCCTTGTCTCAGGCACAAACTTCAAAGAAGCCAAAAGTAGTCAATGTCAAATGCTCATGAATGAATGAGGTTGACTTGCCCTTTTCCTTCTTATATTCTCTCCAAGAGGCATGATTTCCCATGAGATCATTTTAATACATTTAAAATGTATTTCAATGTTTGATACCCCTTTTTAATTAACTTCTCAACTTGGGTGTACCATTTAGCAAAATTATTATAATCTCACTTTATTAAATTTAAGTGGCTCACTTTTATAAAGTTAAAATATAACTTTATAATATCCCCTTTATTAATTAAATATAACTTAACCACTTAAACATTAATATCTCCCTCAATACTCAGTATTTTGACGTGCTGTTTGAAGGTGGGGTCAACACTGTATAACTCCCATGTGTCTAGGTGCCCTGACTAAAAATAGCATCATTGCCAAATTCCCTCAAACTAAGCCAAACACTGATCTGCATAGGCCTGGAATTGAACCCAATACTGAACTAAAGAAATGGAAATGACAATAACCTCCATTAACTGCCACTGAGACCCTCTATCCAAACATATTAGCCTACGAGGGTCCAAGTAATAGGCTAACCCATCTACAACTGATACTGACTAGAGTGGGGACATTATAGTCCGCCCTCCCCGAATTTGCTTGTCCTCAAGCAAACTCAATGCTGGATGCTGTAAAATGCTCTCGCTCTCCCAAGTAGCATCCTTTGTTAGCAGATCTCTCTATTTAACCAAATATTCCCTGATAGCACATCTCCGAAGATGACACTCGCTGGAATCCAAGTTGTCCTTAGGTACTAATATCAACTTCCCCTCATCATCCAGGGGTGGTAGGTTTGAAGAAGGAACTATATGTTGTCCCAACGCCTTCTTGAGGCGTGACACATGGAACACATTTTGCATTTATTGTTTTCCGATAAATCTAACTCGTAAGCCACCTCGCCAACTTGCCTGATAATCCTGAACCACCCATAATAGCATGGTTTTAGTTTCTCCATGCCCCTCTTCCTAAGAGTGGACTGTCTATAGGGCCACAACATCAAATACACCATATCCCCAATCTCAAATGATCGCTCAACCCTCCTCTGATCAACATATTGCTTTTGCTGGTTCTAAGCCTTTTGAATGTTCTCACGAAGGGCTCTCATGATATCTTGGTTCTCCTATAATAGATCCCCAACACTAGGTACTCTACAATCGCTCAACAATAAATCAAGGAAACTAGGTGCATCATAGCCATACAAAGCTTTGAAAGGTGTCATTTGGATAGTCATATGGTGAGTGGAATTATAGTAGTATTCACAAAGATGCAACCACTTCACCCAAGCCTTCTGTTGCCCAGAAATGTAGTTTCGCAGGTATCCCTCCACCCATTTGTTGACAATCTCTGTCTGCCCATCAATCTGGGGGTGGTAGCTAGTGCTCGGAGTAAGCTCTGTCTCGCATAGTTTGAATAACTCCTGTGAGAAGTGATCCATGAACCTACTATCTTTGTCACCGACAATACTCTGAGGTAACCCATGCAATCTGAATACCTCACGAAATAATAGATTTACTACCTGTGTAGCTGAATAGGTAGTGGTGATCGGGAAGAAATGTGCATACTTGGTCAACCGATCTACTACCACATAAAAGTTGTCTCTCCCTTGAGCTTTCGACAAGCTCGTAATAAAATCCATAGACAAACATTCCCACTTCCTCTCAGGAATAGAAAGTGGTTGAAGCAACCCAGCAAGGTAAGTATGCTCTTGCTTGTTCTGCTGACAAACAGAGCACTTCTTGACATAATGAAGAACATTAGATTTGAGACCCTTCCAAGTGAATCTCTCCCGCACCTGCCTATAGGTCTTAAAGTATCCGGGATGACCAGCCATGGGTGAATCGTGGAAAGTCCTCAATACCTTGTTCCTCACATCAAAACCTGGGACTAAGAATATTCTCTCTTTGTAAATGATGAGGTCATTCACAAGAGAGTACCTGCTATCCTGTATTGTCCCATCAATAATGCCAGAAGCCCACGGATTCTTGGCATACTCTGCTATAACCAAGTGTCTCCAATCCTTAGAAATCTCTGCCATAGAGCTCAAATGGGGACGGCAAGATAAGGCGTCAGCAACAACGTTCCGAGTCCCTTCGACACAGGAGATGTCAAAATCATAAGACTGTAACTTGCTGACCCATTTTTGTTGATGTTCATTTAGATCCCACTGTCCAAGGAAATGCCTCAAGCTGTTATGATCAGTTTTGACACAAAACTTACTGCCAACTAGGTACTGCTTGAACTTTGTCATCGCATGCATGATGGCCAACATTTCCTTGTCGTATATATTGTAGCTCCTCTCAGGACCCCTTAGCTTCTTGCTCACGAAAGCTATCGGGTGATGGTCTTGCATAATCACTGCACCAATACCCTCTCCACAAGCATCACAATGAAGCTCAAAAGGTTTGGTGAAATCTGACAAAGCTAGAAATGTACATGTAGTCATCAACTGTTTGAACTTCTCGAAACACTCCTGTGCCTGAGGTGTCCAAACAAATGCTCCCGTCTTAGTCAAATTTGTAAGTGGTGCAACATGCCGCAAGAATCCACTGACAAACTGAGGTAGAAGGTGCATAACCCCACAAATCCCTTGAGCTAAGTCAAAGTCTCAGGAGTAGGCTAATCAATAATGGCACGAACCTTATTAGGGTCCATGTGAACTCTCTCTGCGTTGATGATGTGACCCAAATATAAAAGTTTTACCATGCCCAATGCACACTTGGACTCCTTGGCGTACAAAGACTCCTTGTTAAGTATGCCCAAAACAGTATCCAGGTGAACCATGTGCTCCTCCCAAGATCTGTTGTCAACCAAAATGTCGTCAAAGAATACTAGAAAAAATCTCCTCAATTGAGACTGTAAGACCCTGTTCATAGTGGACTGGAAAGTAGCTGGAGCGTTGGTTAAGCTAAAGGGCATAACCAAAAAATCATAGTGTCCACAATGACATCTGAATGCAATCTTCTCAACATTCTACCCTTTGACTTTGATCTAGTGATACCCTGTCCTCAAGTCTATCTTAGAGAAGTAACAAGCGCCATGTAGCTCATCTATCAACTCATTGATGCGAGGAATGGGATACCTATTCTTAATTGTCCTCTTGTTCAACATTCGGTAATCAATGCACATCCTGAGTGTACCATCTTTATTCTTCACCAAAACAACTAATGAAGCAAAAGGATACTTACTCAGCCTTATGTGTCCCATAGCTAAAAGTTCCTTGATTGTTTTCTCAATTTCGTCCTTCAAACGCTTTGGGTGCCGGTAAGGTGTAATCATGATGGGCTTGGTGCCCTCTTCCAACTCAATGATGTGCTCTATGCCTCTATTAGGAGGTCTACCATGTGGTATGTCACTGAACACCTTTGTATGTTTAACTCTGAGCTCCTGAACATTTGGATGATAGGGTGTTTTGTGTTGCTCCTCATACGAAGGCATCAACTTACACTCTGCTGCCCACTCTACCATGTCATGTCTAATAAGTCTCTCCATTCTGCTAAGAGTGATTACCTTCAAGTTGCTATCCTTAATGGCCTTAAGTACATGATTAGTCTTGTCAACCTTGAATTTCATTTCCATTTCTCTAAGGTTGAGTGTAAATTCACCAATTGCATGAAGCCACTTCATGCCAAGGACCACATTGGTGCCTCCCATATTAACCACATAAAAATCTACTTTAAACTCATAGTTATTGAGTTTCATAGGCAGATCCGGAATCATTCTCACATTTGAGAGTGTAACCATCAACAACTTTTACCCTTATCCCTTCAAACTCCCGAGTTTGAATTCCACGCTTTTCCACCAACTGTGCATCTATGAAATTGTGAGTTGCACTTGTATCAAGCAAAGAAATGACTCTTTGACCAGCCAAGAGTCCTCGCAACTTGAAGGAGCCTTCCCTTTGCATGCTAGACATATGGGCTTCCTGGAGCTCCATTTCTCCTTCATTTTCAACTTCAATTTCCAAGTTTTCAGTAGCTGAATCCTCTTGATCAGCTTGCTGGTCTGTTATATCAGTCGTGTTTTCACCCTCATAAAACCACTCCATATGCCTATTTTGACCCTTAGGCTTAAGAGGACAATCACGGTTTAGATCATAAGGGCCCTTGCAATAAAAACACAGCTTACTCCTACGCAAATCATTAATTGTTTCCCTATCCAAAGGGGCTGCAAATTTCTTCTTTTGGTCAACATTTTCTGATTTTTTTGGATTTGATTTGTTGTCATTATAGGATGAATATGGTTTTGAGTTGAACTTACTACGTGGACCTGTAAGTTCCATGCTATGAGCTTTCCTCATAGCTTCTTGCAAGGTAGGGGGATCAAAAGCCTTGATCCAACCCTTCATAGGCTCATAAAGACCCTCTACAAATAATATGACTAGCCTCCTCTCTGAGATACCTGTAACTATGATCGAAAGCTTTTGAAATTCACCAATGTAAGATTCCAAACTGCTCATTTGTTTCAACTGAGCTAGATCTCTGAAGTACAACTTTGGATCTCTTTTGTCAAAACACTCAACTAACATGTCAGTGAACTCCTGATAGGAATTGATACGGTCATGCTGCAAGGTAACCATCCCATGCTGCCACCAGTCATGGGCTACCCCATCCAAATGCAAAGCTATGAACTTAATGGTGTCTTCTTCTGCAATAGGACGTAGGGTCAAGAAAGTGTCCAACTTGCTAACCCAAGCTCTGGTTGTAACCCTACCACTGCCATCAAAGTTGGAGAGTGTGAGCTTGTTGGTTGCATGTTTAAGATCATTGGTTTTATTCCTTGGTCTCCTGTCAGTCCTATTCCTGCTTTCTAACTCATGAACTTGTCAAAGTTAAGATGATCCTTAACTCTTTGTGGTAATGCTTCCCACTCATCATGTAGTGTCATCACGTTCTCTGCAAAGACCATGTCACCTTCCTCCTCATCCATGTTCCCCTCTTCAAATTCATTTCTCACAAATGCAGGGCGTGTAGGCCTGTCATAGGTACATGTGGGTGTTACTCTCATTCGTGGGGCTCCATCAACACTACCATCCTCCTCCTGGTCCTGATTTAGTCTCCTAGGAATGGTCATATGCTGAACGGCTGTAGTAAGCTGCTGCAACGCATTTAATACCTGTTCCTGCCCCACTACAAGACCCCTCAGAATGTCTTTGATTTCTTTGTCCTCATTGTTACCATGGTTTCTAGGTGGCTCACCTTCGTCCCTGTCTCCCATGATTTCAAATGGTGTCTCCTCGAATTGGATTTCTAATGGTATCTCCTCAAACTGGTTTCTCTGTAATCCAAGTCTCCTACGTGAGTAATACTTGTGAGGTCTAACCTGAGGTGGCCGTATAAGAACTTCTAAGTTCTAACCCTCCAGGATGGCAGGATCAGAGCTCTAATACCATTGTGAAGAACCCTGCTAGTTCTAACTCTGCCTGAGATGCTGAATGCATTGTTTTTGTGTTCTCTTGTTGTTTTGGTGAATTTATAGCATTTAAGTAAAATGTTGCTAAGCAAGATTTTAACAAGAAATAATTGGAAATATAGAAATGCTGCAATGATTCTTATTCAGCATAAGATGTAAATAGATTGTCAATACTAGATAGAAACAAAGTATTAAAACAAGGTTGCATACCCGACATGCTAGCAAACCCTTATTCTGGAAATCACAACCAGCAAAGAAGAATCTGATGAAACAAGCCGATCTGCTGCATATGATGATTTCTCCTCCTTGATTTGACTGCCAAATGGTACTACTAGGTTAGCTGCCCCTATACATGCTGATCTGTGACCAAAAAGAAAGGCGTTTCAACCTCCTTGTTCACACGTCCCAACTAAAGGCAAGCACGCCTCCCAATGATGATGGTACAGCCAACAACAGAAGTTGTACGGCCTGATTATTGGTGTGAATGGCTGAGGAAATAAAGCGTCATCACTGATAAGCCCTTTCCCTTTATTGAAATCTGCAAATAACTTAAAAGTAAAACAGTTGCAAGCACAAATGAACTCCAAAATGAAGCCCTCATTGTAGCAATGATTCGACTGGTCTTTCACAGCTTCAAGATTGCAGAACACCGAAGAATTTCCATTCTCTAATGGTGGTAATATGCTGAAACCCTTGTCTCAGGCACAAACTTCAAAGAAGCCAAAAGTAGTCAATGTCATGCTCATGAATGAATGAGGTCGACTTGCCCTTTTCCTTCTTATATTCTCTCCAAGAGGCATGATTTCCCATGAGATCATTTTAATACATTTAAAATGTATTTCAATGTTTGATACCCGTTTTTAATTAATGTCTCAACTTGGGCATACCATTTAGCAAAATTATTATAATCTCACTTTATTAAATTTAAGTGGCTCACTTTTATAAAGTTAAAATATAACTTATATAATATGCCCTTTATTAATTAAATATGACTTAACCACTTAAATATCAATATCTCCCTCAATACTCAGTATTTTGACGTGCCATCTGAAGTTGGGGTCAACACTGTATAACCCCCATGTGTCAAGGTGCCCTGACTAAAAATAGCATCACTGCCAGATTGACTTAATAGTAAGTCCCTCAAACCAAGCCAAACACTGATCTGCAAAGGCCTGGAACTGAACCCAATACTGAACTAAAGAAATGGAAATGACAATAACCTCCATTAACTGCCACCGAAACCCTCTATCCAAACATATTAGCTTACAAGGGTCCAAGTAATAGGCTAACCCATCTGCAACTGATACTGACTAGAGTGGGGACATTACAATTGGTATCTTGTTTAAATCTTTTGACTGGCAAATTGTTTTAATGCAGTTTCTTGGGTGTTGGACTAACTCACCGAATATATAATTTATCTTTTGCAGCTTCTCCAGGCTTAGATTTATTGAAAAGAGGTGATTCATTGTGCTCGTTGCATGCTACATACATGCTTTCAAAGAATCCAGTGTTAATCTGCACTAGGCCACTCTATGCTGTTGATAAGGACTGCTCCTTTCTGGCTTTTGCATTGCAAAGTGACAAAAGGAAAACTGAAAATCATAAAGTGCGGGCAAAGGCACAAGAAGATGATGGCATGGAGGATGATTGGGAACATCTACAGACAGAGTTTTTGACAAGCTTTCCAGAAGTCTCCAATGGGAGGCCAAAGACACCAAAGAAAATGAATCACAAACATATCAAAACTGATGCAGTTACTGTAAATGAAGTAGCCTCTTTGACCTCGAAATCAGATTCAAAACCTAAAGAAGCTATTCATTATAAAGATGAAGGTCAGACTGTCCAAATGTCAGATGTAAAGGGTAATTTGGCACTTGATAAAGTTCTGAAAATATTGCGAAAGTACAGGTCCAAAAGTTCTGCAGCTCCTAGTAAAGATATATTCTCAACAGTACAATCTTCAAATGATAAACCACCTGACAAGACATTTTATGCACAATCTTCAAATGGTAAGCCACCTCACAAGACATCTTATGCACAATCTGTGGTGAGAAATGCAAATTCAAAGGCCAAAAATCACAGTCACACAAAAGCTAAGAGTTCAGTTGATTATGTATTGGAGGTATTGCAGAAGTCTCGACCGCAGGAACACATAGAGAAGACTAGTTCTCCCATTACTGCTCCAGTAGAGCAGCAGGAACAGGTAGCCTCTATAAGTTTCCAGCCTGAAAACAGTAGGTTTGTAGATGATTCTCTTAATGTAGTAGATGATGAGAAGCAACTTAAATCAGTTGTGCAACGTGCTGCTCCACATATGCCTGATACTTCAAGTATTACTGCTGTGAAGGTTGGAGAGAGCAAATCTCTTATGAACAAGAATGCATTACAACTTGACTCATCGCCTATTCAACAGGTGGATCCAAGCACTCTGAAAGTAACAGACTTGAAGATAATTGCTAAAGCTCATGGGTTGAAAGGTTGTTCAAGATTAACAAAGGCTGAACTATTGGAAATATTAAGTAAATTACAAATTGACAATTTCGCTAGGTACAAATAAGTCAGCAATGTGAGAGGAAGTCTTTTATGAATGGTATTGCTATTTGCTAATTAAATGAACGGGATCCAAGTACTCTCAGACTATTGAATATGATGATTATTGTAAGTCTTGTGGGTCGAAGAAGTTTTATGAAGGTAAAAGGCTGAACTTTTGGAATTACTAGAGACAGGCACAAATTGATTGTTTGCCGTGTACAAATAAGTAAGTCAACAACATTTGTTTACGTGTTACAACATATGACTAAGCTCCAGATCTGATTATCTTGAGGATTTTTCCTTAAATGATAAAATTGCAGTTGTTTCAAAATGTTCTTCAAATTTGTATTTGTTTCCTATTTGTGATAGTTTGATGCTGTGTGTTGTGTATAGTCTTTCCTAGGATATCCATAAACTATTAGGCCAACAAAGAATTTAAAATAGGTTACTTTTGAATGGGACCCTTAAAAATTGTATTGATAAAATGTGTGATTCCTATGAACCTTTGATTAGATCTGAATTCTTGTGGGTTTTTTCTGCTTCTGATAAAATTATCTGTTCTGTATCAAAATATTTTTCAATTTTGTATTTGTTTACTATCAATAAAATGTCAGTCTATTGATGTGAATTATTATTTTATTATTGATAAAATATTAGGCCATCAGAGAATTTAATGGATTCCTTTTAAATGCGGAGGCTAAAGTATTAACACATTCATGAAAACCTTGATTTCTATGAAACAGTGTCCAATGTTAGTGAATTTTCAGAACTGTTAATTTTTTCTTGATGCACTTCTCCAGTTTAGTTGTGAAGAAAATTTTCTGTTGATAACTTCTTATAGGGCGTGCTAATTGTTTCATCCATAGAAGCATATATCTTTAATTTATCATGATTTCTCTTGATGAATCTTTTATTGCTGCCTCTGCATAGCCAAAAAACTCATGAAAAATTGAATTTATCAGGTCAATGTGTTTCTGCTGGTTTTTTGACCAATTTTTTTTAATCAATACCACACAATTTAAATAAAAAAACCGCAGTTTTTTGGTGAGGAATTGCAATTATTTCATGCTTAATCAGATTTTTGGGGTAAAAAAATCTAGGGTTAGGATTTTCCTCTGGTTTTTTCTGATATTCATTAACGCTAACCCTAGCTCAATATTTTTCCATTTTTTTTCCTTATTTTATCCAGATAAACTGAAAATATCTTTTACCTTTTTGTTTTCATCCATGAAATGGGAAAGTGTTAAGAAGAAGACAAGTCTTTTCAGTAGCTTATATACCATTTCTAGGTTAAAAACAATTATAGTCAGTGGAAATAAGAGGATAGACATTTGCAACTAGAGCATGACTTGTATTTTCGTAGGGAAAGCTACAAGTCTTAACTATCCAACATCATATCACTCAGAAGATATTCATAGACTTGTAGCAGTGTGAGTTGCATAGAATTTGTGTATCCAACATCTGTCTTCATTCGTGTGTCCAGTTAAGGAGATGATAAGAATATAAATACAATCAATTGCAAGAATTAAGAATCACTATATCTGATCTGGTCAGATTTAACTACTTCAGCTTCCTTGGCCATGCTTGACTTGGATGGTGAAGTATAGCTCGCTTGGAGAATGTGGAGATTGTCAATTTGTGGACCTCGGCACACCGACAATACAAAGCATGGTGTAACTCATATGAGGTGCAAAGTTTGCAGTGATATTTGCAATAGATGTAAACTTCAAAGTTACTAGACCATGTGCTGTATGAGGTGTGATTTTGGATGCCAATACTGAGTTTTCCTTGGTGAGATGTGATCTTGATCTAAAGGTGCTTGTGCTTGGATCATTTGCCATATATCTTGAAAAGCAAGGGTTACCGTTGCCTAGGTAGTCAATTATGGAAAGTGAATTTGTTGCTTCAATGAAGTATACCATTTTGATTTGCATGTTCCTCCATTTTCACAAAATTGAAAAAACTGATGAATGCCATGGCAAGTGGGAATTGAGGCAGTGTTAATGAGTTCTTTGTTCTTTGTTGGGCTCAATTGGGGTCCAAATATGATGGGCATTGGACTGCGAATGGTTGATGTAAGAGTATCCCAAGTCTACAAGTAATTTTGCATTAACCAAAAATATTTCTTTTGAGTTTGTTTTGGTTTTGTAGTTCAGTAGTTTCTGTTCCAATCATTTTGGTTTGCTGTAATTGGACTTTCTTAACTTGGTTTCAATTGCACACTTAGACTAGTAGAATAAATAGATTCATCTATATGGATTGGTACTGCATTTTATTAGAATGTCATGCGAATTCATTTAAGGCACCAATAGAGCTCCACACACATGGCCACATGTTCATTTCACATTTCATTATCTATTACATTAGCAGGCATGCCAGATCAGCTTAAGGAGGCCTACATATTATGTGCCAAGACTTAAGGCCTTATGCCGAAGGATAATCAATTGAAGGCTTTATTGGTCCCATAATGGGTCGTGTTTAGGGTTGCTTTTGAACTTGGAATCATAATTTTTAACGTGTGCTGACTAAGAATTTTCAACACCAAAGATTCATGATGAAAGGAGGGCTAATTCATTTGAAGAGGGATGGTGGAGGGGAAGGAGAGATTTGATGACCAAGTAGTTGATGAGACCTTCAATTATCACATTTAAAGCCAAAAAAGTGACATCCTTTCTCTTCCATAGAATAGTTTTAAAGTGGATTTAGATGTAGTTTTAAGAACTTATTTAAAGTAAAATATAGGATATGTATTTGGTCTGTTCCTTGAAAGTCTTTGTTGTTTGAATTATTGATGTTACCAACATCTTTTAGCATATAGATGCAACATTTTTGTACATGCAAAGTAAAATAGTCATAAATATGAAGTATTGGAGTTTCAGGTGGTAGGATACAATGTTGAAGACCAAACATCGAAGTATTTTGAGCCCATGTTGGCTTACATAGAACTAGCTTCAAAGTATTTCAGCTTCAAAGCAAACATTCAAACTTAGCTTTGAAGTATTTAAGGAAAGCTCTAGAGAGTACCGCACTCTATATTTAGGCTACTTTTGTAACATGACAAGACCCTAAAGGTGTATCATAATTCCATGGGACTATCACCATACTCTATTTTGGAAAACAAAGTTAGCAAAAAAAAAAAGCAAAATTGAAAGAGCGGGTGGCAGATTAAATTGGTCCAAAGCTTATAAAAGAAAATATTCAATGTAATCTAAATTGTCAATATAATACTCTCCTACAGTTGTCTCCTTGAAGGATGAGAGGAGTTGTTATTTTATAAGGACTGTAGGAATGAGATAAAGACCGTCCCCATAAGAATAGGCATGGCGATCTAGTCTTTTGGATGATAATAAAGATCAGAGAAGGTAGTTGAGAACAAGTAGTTGTTTATTAAGAATCTGAATAGAAATAAATGTCTTCACCCTTATAGCATAGGAATAGACATGCAAGGCTGGTTCCTTGGGTATTAACTGATTCTAAGAAAGCGATGCTCTGCTATAAAAAGTAACTGTTCTAACTGTTGAATAGAAAATTAAGAAAACATTAAAGAACAAGACAATATATATCAGTTAAAAAGTTTTCTAAGACTTATTTTATTGATCAATGAGAATTTAAATATTCTTGTAAATTTATTTTTAATTAGTTCTTAGTTCTAGTCTAAGGGAGGAGCAAGGGCCTACTTAAACCTAAAGATGATAGATCACCTTTGTGGTATTTCTAGATTAGATTCATTTCATGATTGTTAATCTAGAAGTAATTTTGGTTTCACACTTTCTTCTTGATAGTAGTTAGTGCATTACCTATAAGAGTTTAGTGGTATTTGCATTGTTTAGTTTTTTTTTTAATATTCTGTGATTGTTTTATTTTTAGCTATTTGTTTGATATGTTTTGAGGTAAAAGATTTAAGATTAATTTTGTACTTGGATTAGACTTGCTTTGATATAACAATGTAGAATTGTCATAGAAGCAATTTAATTATTTTTATTTCCTAATAGAAAGAGCTATTAATCAAAAGACTTATTTTCCCTATTGCAAGTATTCTTGTACATTGCTCCATATTGACATTATTCAAATTAAAGTGGAGGTTCATCACTTTTTGACATTATTGTTGGCAACTCTAGGTATTATTAAGGAAGTGTCATTTGAAATTGATTTTTTTGGTAGGGTTTTTAAATTTTCATTTCAAAAATAGATTTGCTAAAGAAAAAACGTTATTTGTAGTGATAATAGACAATTTTTTTTTATATAATTGAAATAAGTGAAACATGATAGGGATTCTGCCATTACACATCAATTTAAGAGGGTAGGTTAATATTCCTTTTTAGATTCTTTACTTTTTTTATATGTATAAGGAGGCAAACCAACCCTAAAGGAAGATTTATCCATCAGATTCCCAACAACAAGCCATTGGTAGTGAAAATGAGGTTGGGCATATTTTGGAGAGGATTAGATGATGAATATTGAGAGGCCTTAAACATAACGGGGATAGAAAATGCGATTAAACTAGGAATCCCATAATTTGTGGAGCTTTGTAGAAATTACTTATGAATGCGGCTTGTGATTAGGAAAGTTAAACAAGGAAAATGACACAATGAGATAGGTTAGCTAATGGAGGGATTTGGAAACCTAAAAATATATATCTTC
Source organism: Sequoia sempervirens (assembly GCA_007258455.2). Taxonomy (NCBI): domain Eukaryota; kingdom Viridiplantae; phylum Streptophyta; class Pinopsida; order Cupressales; family Cupressaceae; genus Sequoia; species Sequoia sempervirens. The sequence goes on from VDFB02346402.1 coordinate 38,063, forward strand.
ATATGTTTTAATACAACCTTGGATATAATTCAAGCAAAATCCAAAATTGGCAAACCTATAGCCACAAATTACCCCAAGATGTAATGATAAACATGCATTTTGTGATTATCCTCTAGAAAAAATAGATGTTTGTAGCATTTATGAGAGGTCACTCTATTGATTGATGTGATTTAATACTTGTAATAAAAAATTGCATGAAGGAAAGCAGTCAATTTGAAGAACTTAACAATTTAGGGATAATACAAAGGGAATAACTTTCCTTACAACCAATACTCAATCAATTTGCTTCATGAGCCCCTATGAATTGGTTTGCTAATCAATGGGATACACCACAATCAACTCCACAATTTCCACAACAATGGGGGCCATATTCTTGGACTCCATAAGATTGGACTAATGAACCATGGACTAACCCACAATGGGCTAACCATCTTCAACAACAATGGAAGTCTTAGCAAATGCATAAGCAAGAATACCAAACACATTCAAACCACATCAAAATGACTAGGAAAATCACAATTACTTGATCAACATATGGAAAATCCAAATAATGTTAGACATGTAACCTCTATCTACATTGTGGACCATAAAAAGATAGCTAGGCTAAATTCCATAAACATGACTAGCCAACTACATCTAGAAAAAACCTTGCTAAAGCCCTCCTCTCCAACAATTGTCAAATGAGAAATAGGTTCTTCCTATAAAACAAAAGGAAATGAGGCCCCACAAGAAAATGCTTCAATTGTTTCTCCATTAGTATTATTTTTGAAATGACTCATGAAGAGATTATTACTTCAAGAAACATCATAGGTGCACATGTCTAAACTAATACAATAATCAAAGCATTTGAGCATTAAAATACAAATTTTCAAGCCATAAGAGAGACCCCTAAGCTTGACCGAGTTATTAAAACATTGTGTCAAGACACTAGGAATGAAGAAACAATACCCTAAACCTATTCAATTAGAAGGAAAATTCATTATCATTTAGCCAAAAAACCTCTTCCAACCAACTATTAAGATCTAAGTAGTCTAGTAATAGATAAGGAAGACCAAAAAACCTATTTTTTGGTAGATTTAGAACTTTCTATCAACATTATGACAATTGACATGTTAAAAGAACCATTTGCATCTAGTGTTCAACCAACATCTGTAGTCCATAAATAATCATATTAGTTTTATTGTAATCAACTAATTTAGTTCTCAATAGTTGACAATTTCTAAAAATTGCTAGTCCACAACAACTGTAAGCCATCTAATATATATTTCTAATTGTACACATGGTCGAGGACCACATGATTCTGAATGAATATAAGGACACATCTTTCTGAATTATTGTTATGTATTGTTTTCATATTTACTCTATAATAATCAATCAAGTAGAGATAGTAGTAAACATTTGGTGTCATTGCCTATAAGAACTTTGGTTGAATACAATGGTAGAAAAAATGACAATCTAAATGGGACATCCAGTGGAGGAACTTGTAGAATCTAACAAAGAAAGAGAAGACAAGCTCATGTAGGATATGATAAATCTGTGTGACATATCAATTAAGGAGCATGTTTGGAGAAGCTTCCAAAAGACAAATCCTTTAGGACATGATTTGGAAAAATATGCAAATAAACAATAAACTAGACCACCTTTTAAATCGACTACCAAGACTTCTTGCATGACACTTCATCATTCTACAATCCTCCATACATAATAGAATCTAACACACTCTCTACTTATATCTTCTTCCTTAGTAAGCCAATTTCCAGTTGGAATCTCCTAGACAGATTGAATGACTTTGGCAGCCCTTTTAATATGAGTAGAAGCATGGAAAAGAACAAGAACAATGTTTCCAATAGATACGACAATGATATGAGGAAAGAAACCGAAGGGAAGAAGAATAATGTGATACCGATTGTCAATGCACTTTGAAGATTTAATGCCCTTACACTTGAATAAATGCGAGAAAATAATACAATATGGTCATGAACCAATAGATCAAAAGATTAGAAGGTCCCTGCAAATAAGCGAACAAAGGGAATGAAGGAGACGAATGAAGGGAGAAGTTGAAGAAGGCAAAGGGTTTCTAACAAAAAGCTCGAGCCCATCAAAGAGTAAGAGACAAAGCATAAGCATAATTTGTAGTCGGGAAGAAAGGAAAGCTTTCATGAAAAAAGAATACACGAAGCAAGAATGGGAGGAAATAACACATCTATCGCTCCCTAATGAAGTGTACATAGATCTCGCCAACCAAGTTGGAGAACCATTTGTACCATCAATGTCAAATGAAGGGGAGGGTGAGGAAGAGCCTATAAATGTGCTGATAGAGATGTAAGAGAACACCATATGTCAGATTGAAGACCTGCTACTTATGGAAGAGACAAAAATTGGAAGATTAGAGCTTGAAACTCCAAGATGAAGGGAGCATAGAAAATATCTTGAAGGCAACCCGAGAGTGACAAATGCTAAGGAAGGACGAGTGAAGGATTCCCATGTGCTCGAGAGTGCAGGAAAAGCACTGAAACATACAAATAAAAACTCTTCAATCATGTTATCATCACAAAGGGCACAACAAGGAAGAAGGATGATAACTCCCCCAACAAGTCCAAATGTGGAGAGGCAAAAACTCTCAAAGTTCATAGGAAATGGATTGAAAGATCTTATAAGACATTGGAAGGCATGTGCAACAATCTAAGTAGCCAATGGCAAAGATGACAAAGCCTATTGGTTGAGGGAATTTCCAACAACCTTGAGAAGCATATGAAACATACAAATAAAAACTCTTCAATCATGTTATCATCACAAAGGGCACAACAAGGAAGAAGGATGATAACTCCCCCAACAAGTCCAAATGTGGAGAGGCAAAAACTCTCAAAGTTCATAGGAAATGGATTGAAAGATCTTATAAGACATTGGAAGGCATGTGCAACAATCTAAGTAGCCAATGGCAAAGATGACAAAGCCTATTGGTTGAGGGAATTTCCAACAACCTTGAGAAGCATATCCATATACTGGTACACATAGTTAGACATAGCCCATAAAGCTACATGGGATGCATTGAAAAGAGCATTCTTAGAGGAACTCAAACTTTTGAGAGATGATAATGAAATTTTAGTGGAGATCTACAATACTAAACAAGGAAAACATAAAAACATAAGAGCTTACAATTGTAGGCTCAAAGAACTTATGGTAAATCTAGAAAACCAACTTGCAAATGGACTGAAGAAGAGATGGTTTATAGAAGGTTAATTCCTTCATTAAGAACCTTTTTTCTACCCCGAAAGTGGACTCACTACCCACTGAGAGAAAAAGAGATAGAAGAGAGTTTGTGGCTCATAACCTAGATTGAACTATTACAGTTGCATCTGTCATATGCATGAATTACAGTTCCAATGAAGCTCAATAATTTGACTTTACACACTTCATTTGATTTTGATCTAACACACTACTTTCCTTTGCATTCACATCACTCTAATATTCTACTCAACATTCACAACTTAAATTCACAATGTATTCACATCTCTTACATATTTTTCACCTCTCAAAACACCGAAAATGATCTAGCTTATATATCTGCTTCAAGCATAACATCAATTAGGTCGGCCTAATTAGATGTAACATACAAAATATACAATATATAACTTTTCGGAACAAATCCTTCCACACATGCCTTCGGCCAAAATTCAATCCTTAAAACGATTTAAAATAGGTCGGTATGGACCTATAATAGCTCCCACATAACTCCACAACACTTAATTAATCTTCTCATACCTTCACACTTATTAGGTTGGCATCGCAGAAGACCTAATACAAAATTCTCCAACTGTATACTCATATTTAGACACATGTACCTCAAAACATCATGCCAAATGGAATTCATACTCTATTGACATCTATCAACATCTCCTTTAATCTGCAAAGCCAAAATCCTATCCACGGAGAAGTGCAGACTCTCCTACTCACATGTATTGTACAAGAAATGACTGTAATTTTCTAGGCCAAACTTTTGTTATCCATAACTTTCAAACTAAAACCCAAAACAAGATGGAATTTTGGAATTAGATGCTTCTATCAACCAACAAAAACATACTAGAACTGCAAAGACAAATGTTAATTCATGGACCAATGCAGACCCAAAAACTAGATGCTCTATTACACAAAATTATCAGAATTGACACAACTGATTTTCATCACAAGTATCTTCATCGGATCAAACCATCTTGCAAAATTGTCTTCCACAAACATCCCAAAGCATTTTAGAATCAACCAAAATTGCACAATGATCTCCATATCAAGATACAATGTTGACATCGATGATAACACTGCAACACATAAAAGTATACCTTATGCTTATGCTGCTGATAATAGCTCATCACTGACAAAATTTCAACACTCTTCACACAAGGCGAATAGTCCACACCACTAAATGCATTGCCAAAGTAGTAGGACAAAACCATCATGCATCAAAATTGAAGAGGAAATAATAATTGGTTAACAATAACGATGGGACACCAAGAAGAAACCAATTATATGATGCTAAAGGGAGACCTATGATACAGTGCTAGAAATTTAACGAGTGGGGACATTTTTTCTAGAGCATGTTAGAGCAACTAAAAAAGGGCCAAAATGTTATGAAAATGGTGTGGACTAGGCAACCATGAGGATGCAGATTGCCCAAAATAAAAAGGAAGCATCAATATGTTGGAGGTGGAAGAAAAAGATAAAGCAGTCCTAGTTGTTACTTGAGCACAATCTAAGAAGGCGATATACCCAGACCTTCACATAGAGAAAGAGAGACTCCAAGAGGCGAAGGTATAAGTAGAGAAAGTCATGACGAATGAACAAAGTAGATCCAACAAAACAAGTACCTCTACACAATTCAAACTAGAGAAAAATATTGTAAAGAAGGTACTACAAACCCCCATACCTATACAAATGGCATAAATATTATAGAGTATGCCATAGCTACAAGTAGCAATCACTAGTGTTGTAGAGCATGACCAAAATAAAAAACAAGAAGGAACAAGCAAAGACATAATAATAGAAACGCGACCAACACATGAATAATAAGTCATCGAATTGATGATATTGGTAGTCAACATGGGAAAGAAATTAACCATTGTCAAATGGAAATGTTGGGGATGAACTTGAAAAACAATCATGGATGAATGATTGGTGGTAAATGTGTTACCAAAAGACACATGGAAGTTCTTGGAGAAACCAACTCTCTAGCCACCAACCTTCCAACTCGTGAGAGTTGATCAACATGGAATCAAACCTTTGGGGATGCTAATGGTGCTAGAATTATAAAAAAATGTGAGCCACATGATCAAACAATGAACAAAGACATCTTCCACGCAAGAGAGCTACAAACATTAATATGCAATATTCCTTAAAAAGAAAAAGCTACAACAATGAAATCAAACCTTTGGGGATGCTAATGGTGCTAGAATTATAAAAAAATGTGAGCCACATGATCAAACAATGAACAAAGACATCTTCCACGCAAGAGAGCTACAAACATTAATATGCAATATTCCTTAAAAAGAAAAAGCTACAACAATGAAACTCCAAAATCTCAAAAGAGAATCTCCAAAGGAGAAGAGTGGAAGAGGAGAAGAAATACAATGAGGGTCGAGTGTTTATAAGAGAAAAACCCTAAATGAGAAAGGGATTAGATCATGACAAGTGTCAACATCTCATGCAATGAGATAGAATGACCTAATAATAGCTCAACTAATAAAATAATAAAAGCACTCCTAATTTTAGCTTAAGTGCACGAGAATAAATTAGTCTAATAATTAATTAAAGATTATTTAATTATTAGCTAATGTATGATTACTCTAACACTTCCCCTTAAGATGAAATTAGGAAGTAGCTAAAAGCCCTAAAAAGAGAATGCATGATGGGTCCCAACAAACAAGGCTTGGTCAGGTACCCATGTACAAACAATCTAATCTCTCACAACCAAAGTAAATGAGAAAAACCTAGTGGGAGAAAAATCCTCTCCAGAAGAGAGTAAAACCGAAATGAAGTACTGAAGAATTCTCCAAAACAATGTGCCAAAAGAATAGGAACATGAAGAACATCTTTGAAGCACAGCTATAGACAACTATCAAATGATGACTGATATAGTGCTGAAATGAAGAACCTCCTTTGAAAAAAATGATTATCAAGATCAAGAAGACAATGATTTGCATGAGTTCCCCCAATGACAGTACTCAAATCATATGGAAAACAAAGGAAAAACATCTAAAAATTGAAGATACATATGGCACATAAATTTGCAGGAGTGACCCCAACAACATTACTCAACATGCAAAATTCATGTTGAAAATATAGGTACCAATAGTCTTAAGAACATTGATCAAGTCAAAATGGAAGGTCGCCTCTAGAAAATAGGAATGCAAGAGTGTCCATATGGTAAATGCTCCATCTCACCAAAATGCATGCATAACTAGCTATTGCATCCGCTTAGTACATAGGAACAAATACTAGATACATAGCTCACTTGAATGTGAAACCAAGGAAGAATTAGCACCAATAGTAGAAACCCCCCATAATGCTGACAAGGGAGAGCCAAGACAGGTACACTAAAGTTGTGTGCCACCAAGAAGTGCATGAAGGAGAACTAAGAACATTTGAATGTGCACAAAAGTGTACCTACAAATAAAAAGGGTGTGCAAACTAAGGCACACACTCATGAGGCAAGAATCACTAGGATCCGATGATGTCATGGAAGGAACATTCACTTGAAAAATGTGTGATGACAAAATAAATGGCCTACACAACCCCCCATGACACTTTATATCATAGTGCAAGTACAAAAGGCACAACAAGATGTGCAAAATCCCCCAAAAATATACACCAAAATCACTCTTTATCTCAGTGTGTCTACAAAAGAGAATGTACTTACAAAACATGTCTACAATGCCCAAATAGAAAAAAAACTAGAAATACATATAGAATAGCCTAAAAAAATTCATCACACACAAAAAAAAAGTTTCCAAGAGTTGAAGTGTCCAAGTAATTCACCAAAGTGTGAAAACACATAAAATTGAATAAAATGTACATGAAGAGATATTTGGAAAAAGTGCATGGATGGTTGGAGAAGAGCTTTGAGAAACTATTCAAACATCGTTGGAATCATGAAAACATAAAAAAGGATCAAAATTTATGAACTTGAAAGTGAAAACAAAACCTATGACTGTAACAAGTTATAGAATGCATTAGTGGAAAAAAAATGAAAAATTATAAAGTACACAAAACCAACTTTTCGACAATATTTTGTTCACTAAAATCTGACATCATACGCTCAAGTTATGGACAAAAAAAAAAAAAAAGCTCCTTTAGGGCCAAGACAAGCTTTGAAGGGGCCTTGTCAGCAGTTCATACAGCTGACTTTATGTTGACATTGCAAAATATTAAGGGAATATTCCATTATATAAAAAAAATTTGGTCATCGAGAAATGAAAAATCCTCTGAAATATTCCAAACCATCCCAAAATATGCAAATAATATTTTTTTTTGGGATTCACTGCCCAAAAAAATGATGCTGCTAAAAGATTTTCAGAGCAGTTGGTAAAGGTGAAAAAGTGATCTTTTAAAGAAACACCATCTGGGGTGACAAAGAAGGTCGTCGTTGGCAATGCAAAGGCCACTAGATGGCTGGTGGAGGCCGTCAACAAGCCTACCAAGGCCACTGCCATGTGGGCCTTGCAAGGTACAGGCCCATAGGGACTTGCGTGTGCAGGTACCCTATGGGTACCGACCTGTAGATTTTAAAAAAACCCATCTTTTTATATATTTATATTTTTAAAACTTTCTAAATAATTTAAAAAAAAAAAAAATCTCGAAATATTTATGTTTTTTTTAAAGCCTTGCATAGTATGGTTGTATAAGGGTTGTATGACCCTTGGGAAAACTTGTGTTGCCTTAGAAGCTCCCGATGTTGAAATAGGGAAAATTTTATATCAAAATTCATCGAATTAGCCTCCTGGACGCAACAACGAGGTTCTTTTTGGCTCAAAATGCTTTGAAAGTGCAACAACCCTTCAGATTTGGAAAAAATACAACTGCTTCAAGCCCTTGTAGATCTGACCTCATGAGTCCAAATCAAGCCAAACAAAATGAAAAAATGACTTTTTCAACAACTTTGAATCCAATGGAAGACTCTATTTTGGTTCCAAATGCACCAAAAAAATTCCACCTTTAAAAATTATAAAAAAATAATGTAGATTCTAGATCTAAAGCCCCGTAACCCTTGTTGAAGAAAACCCTTAGAAATTGAGAAGGGGTTTGTTGAATCCATGCTTTGATGACATGTTATAATTGTGAAAAAACATGAGCGACAAGATCAAACAACGGTACAAAGAAACCTTCCATGCAAGAGAGCTGCAAATAATAATATGTAATATTCCTCAACAAGAAAAAGCTAAAACAATAAAACTCCAAAATCTCAAAAGGGAATCTCCAAAGGAGAAGAGTGGAGGAGAAGAAATTCAATGAGGGTTGAGTGCTTAAAAGAGAAAAACCCTAAATGAGAAAGGAATTAGATCATGATAAGTGTCAACATCTCATGCAATGAGACAAAATGACCTAATAATAGCTCAACTAATAAAATAATAAAAGCACTCCTAAGTTTAGCTTAAGTGCATGAGAATAAATTAGTCTAATAATTTATTAAATATTAATTAATTCTTAGCTATTGTATAATTACTCTAACAAATGGCACATAAGGTAATGTTTGGAACCCAACAATTTTTATTAAACTTTATAGTCATTCCCTTAGAGAAAAAAGCATAACATGCACTATTAGGGAGATGATGGATTATAGTAGCCAAGGTGGATCACAACTGGATAAAGAACACTGCCAAAAGAAAATAAGGGCATAAAGTGCATTATCAACTTGAAGAACCAAGTAGTGAGTGAGGAAGCCACCTCTAATTCAGATTTGGAGGGAGGGGAAACATGAACAGAAGAATGGGGGTGTATAGAATCAAATGATGAAGGGATACTAGACCTCCAACACTATTCATAAGATGAAACCAATTCTTTAAGTATACTTTTCCATTGAAAATTAGAGACTATGAATTGTTCTAGCAAGACTACAACATGATACAAATCAAAGAGGTGAAGAAGATCGAGTGATGACCAGCCACAAGTTCCCTCTAGACCAGCCCATAACATTGAATGGGATAAGATGATAAAGTATGAAGAACCAAAGACAAAATAAATAAATCTAGGAGATAAAGATAATCCTCAAGTGATTATGGTTGGATATGATTGGGACCTAGTACTCAAAGAAACAACATTAATTTTTTTATGGAGTATAAAGATGCCTTCACCTACATGTACAAAGATCTAAAGGGAGTACCATCAGAGCTATGCATACACAAAATACCTTTAGTACTAAGAGAATAACTAGTATGAAAACAATTGTATAGAATGAAAAAAATCTATATGATGAAAGTGCAAGAAGAAATATAGAAGATGTTGGAGATATGAATGATCTTTAAAGTGGAGACTAGTGATTGGGTCTCCCCAATTTTTATATCACTCAAAAAAGAGTCCAAAAAAATATGGGTACATATGTAGATTTCAAAAGCACAAATGTAGTCATTGTCATGGACTCGTTTTCAATCCCATTTATTGATTCAATCTTAGAATTCATGGGTCACAAAATCTACTTTGTCATGGATGAATTCATTAGATATAACCAAATCAATATCGTAGAAGATAAAATAAAAACTACATTTGTAGTAGAAGAGGGAGTATATGCATACAATCAAATGTTTTTTGGACTATGTATCACTGCAACTACATTTTAAAATGATAATCCTCATCTTTGGTAAGATGTTTGTAGGAAATTTTAAATATAATATATAATATATAATATAATAATACCTGGGCCCCCAACAAGGTGGAGCACCCCTTCCCAACCCTCGGTTTTCCATCAACCCTCACCTTCACGATTCTCCTTCGATTGCCGGTCCCCCTCCCCAAGGGTGAGAGATCTATCCAATTGCTCTCTCCCTTGGAGTGGGTCCCTCGTATAACCAAGGTCATCCTTCAGAGTTGGGCCCCATCAAAAAGTGATAGTCAATAGGGAAGGCCGCCATTGACCTATCCCTAGGGGTGACCTTTGGGAGTCATGTTCGCTCAATGGATTTTGATCAAATGATCACTTACATAACATAACCAATTTGGTCATGTTATGTATAGAATTCATCTCTACATTGATGGTTCCCGAGGCCCAATACACCCTAACTATCTCTCCCACCCACCTAAAAATTATTGGATGATTGGTCAATATAAAGTGACCAAGAAATTCACCTAGCTCTAGCAATATGTATGGAACAATGCAAATTTATATGGTTGACCCTAAATCTAAGAAGTTTCAATTCATGGTACTCCAAGGCAAATTACTAGGACACAATTTGCAAAGTAGGGTTAAAAATAGACCCATATAAAATAAGGGTGATTGTATAGATGGAGGCACCAATGGATGTAATGGGAGTAAAATATTTCTTGGGCCATGTTAGCTACTATTGGCACTTCATAAATAATTTCACTCAGATATCCTATTTGTTCGGTACGATTACATGGAAGGGCCAAACATCTGCATGGATAGAGGACTAAGAGAAGGAATTCAATGAACTAAAAGTTTTCCTAATTAGTTCTCCCATTCTAGTGTACCCAAATTGGGACAATTTTTTTTGCGTAGATGTGTATGCATTGAAATTTTCCATCAATGCAACATTAACACAAGTGGGAGCACAAGGGTTATACCATCTTGTATTCTTTCCCAACCAACTATTATCCAAGGTAGAATGTAACTACAAAAAAATGAAAGAGAAGCACTAGGAATAGTATACTCCATGCAAAAGTTTCAACACTACCTCTTGGAAACACCCTTTACATTCTATGCGGATCATCAAGTGCTAATGTATTTAATCAAAAAATAAATCATTGAAGGTCAAGTAAGTCGATGGCTATTATTGTTGCAAAAATTACATTCACTATCATTGTATGACTAGGTAAATTTCATGTTATAGTAGATCAAATGCCAAGAATAAATTCGGGTGAACCACTAGAAGGCATGAACAAATATTTCCTTCATGCCCACTTGTTCCAAATAGTTGCACTACCTCCTTGTTACAAGAAAAATGGAGAGTATCTCTCTACATAAATGTGTCTTAAATATATACCACCAAGAGAGAGGAGAAAAGGAGACTTGAAAAGTGAGGCCTTCCATCTTATAAATAGACTACTAAATAAAATGGGATCCGATCACATCCTCAATCGATGTGCTATGCAATAGGAGATTAAAGGTGTAATTGAGGAAGCACATGATGGATTGGAAGGAGGCCATATGGGACCACGTGCTACAAATTTGAAGGTTCTCCTAGCAGGTCTTTGGTGGCCAACATTGTATACAGATGCACAAAATTGGGTAACTAGATGTGGCACTTTCCAAGTGTAGGTAAAGCATTGAAAAGGAATTATGTGCCACTCTCTCCATCACAACCTCAAGAACTCTTTGAGAGATGGGGATTGGACTTTATTGGCCCACTCAAGGTCAACCAATTGCACATATGCAAATACATAGTGGTAGACATCAAGTATCTAACTAAGTGGGTGAAATCCAAAGCACTTCATGACATTACAAAACTTAATATGATGAGGTTCATTTAATAAAATTTCCATTAAGGCATGGCATTCCTTTCAAATCACTAGTGATCAAGGAGGCCATTTTATCAACCATGTCATTCAATTGATGATGATAGAGTTCTAGATATTCCATACACTCTCAAGCCATACTATTTGAGAGTAAATGGCTAGGCAGAGTCAACTAATAAAGTAATCATCTCAGTCATTCATAAGTCATGTGGCATTGAAGAAATAAATTGGGAGGAAAACTTACCATACTATGGGCCTATCAAACATAGTATAAGGTAACTAAGGGACACACACCATTCTGATTGATTTATGGCCAAGCAGTAGTAGTCCTTGTAGAGTACATGGTACCTAGTCTTCAGATTGTAATTGAGAATTCATTAGGAGATACATAAAGTTTAAAATAATGCATTTTTCAATTAAATGGTTTGGAAGTAAAAAGAGTGTTAGCACAATGAGAAATAGAGGTGATGCAGAAAAATTGAAAGTATTAGCATGACAAGCAGCTTAGGTGTATGAATTTCTAACCCAACCAATTGGTTTTAATATATAACGATCACAACAAAATCAAGAGTTCAAGGCAAGGTGGTTGAGACTCTTTAAAACAAGGGAAGTATTAAAAAATGGATCCATAAAATTGGAGAAATTAGATGACACTATAATAAAATATAGCATTAAAAAGTCCAAATTAAAACCATACAAGGAAAGGAGAGAAGTCACATTGGAAGTCAACATGTTGGACTAGACAACTAGCAGAAACAAAGTAGTACTAGAGGAAAGACCTATTGTCAAAGAAGCAAAAGGAGTAGTTGTATTCAAGATTCATCCCTTCTTGATAGCTTGCTTGTTTGGCCCACCAAATAAATGCATAAATTTATATGGAAAGTGGGGATACACGTACCCTATTTAGGAGAGAGAATGAGTTACATCAATTATAAAATAAACATGGGTGAGGAAGGTTAGAAGGAAAATTAGGACAAGAAAAAGGTGGAGGATTGACATCAATACACCAGAGGAATATTTAGAAGAATAACCAAAGAAATAAGGACCCAATCTACAACCTATGATTATGGTTGAGAATTAAATGGTCGCAAAACGATCAAAATACAATGAGATTGTAATAGAGCATGCTAAGAAACATCAATTTGAGCCGCCACCATTACCATGCACAAACAGATTGTGGCGAGTCATGCAAAATCTTGCAACCAACCCATCAATCCAAGGGTATGAAGTTAGTTGGTACCAACAACAAAGAGGGAGATTTATTGATGGTCTTCAAAACATGAATAAAGGTATGGGAACCCCTCTTATGGTTTATAATATTTTTGAATTAGAATATTTGAGAACCTATTGTGAATATGAATGTTATAAATGACCATATGATTCATGTATGATATGACATGACATGGATATAAAATTGAAAGTAAAATAGAAAAGGCAAGAAAAGGACATTGGAAAATAATGATGAAATTATGAGATAAAAAAGAAATATAAAATTCAAAAATTAACTTCTAATGAAAATTGTATGAGGAACAAATATAAAATATGTCCACTTTATTATCAAGTTGTATGGTAGCATAAAGTGAAGCTTCACTTGACGAAGGGAACAAGTTATAAAGTGCAACCAAGACATTTAAAAACTAATCACATCATACAACTTGGTTCCCCTCAAATCATATGATGGACCTCTTATATAGTGCGATCACATTGCCATCATTCAATGCAAAGTATCTAATGAGGAAAAAACATTGTAGTGTACAACCTCCATCCTCAAACCATATGGTGAGTTGTTTATGTGTGGATTTCCTTTTACATCGTATGCCACTATCATCACATAATCTAATAATGCCATTGTTCTCTCACCGTTGGTGTGGTTATAACATATGATGAAGGGTATATTTTCATAACGCATGACAAGTGTTTCATTTCATCGTTAACCAACATTACTTCTTAGTACAATGAAATCAATAAACTATAGTATGGCCTAGTTACATCATCAAGCTTGGTTAGATTATAGTATGATGTTGGGTGTCCCTTCTTATTGTACAGGGTGATCCCACAATAGTGGTTTACACTTCTGGCAGATCCTGATTTTTACTGAAATCACATATTTTTAGAAAATATAATGATTTAAGCCTTGAAAAGTTCCATTGAAAGGATTCCAATTGAAGAGGGTTTGATCAAACCACCTTAGATGAAGCCCCCTTGGATATAACCTTGCTAATTTTAAACCATACCTATAATGGAGTCTCCTTTACACCTATCAAAATGTTGATAAAAACCACTTTTGATTTACCTTTTGGGGGATCAAATAAATTCATTTAAATTTTATTTTTTGTAAGTATGTAGTCCTTATTATATAGCTTCCCAAAAAGTATAATTTTAAATAAATTTAATTTGATTATTATATTTATTTTTTATTTCTTGTGAATGTAGGTTTTTCACCGAAAATCAAGCTCTCTATTCTTCACATGTGGAAAAATAGAAGATTATAAAAAAATTTCTGAAAATATCTATGCACTAGGTATTGATGTCCTTGATCCAACAAAAAAAATTTGAATTTTGATACGTACAAAAAAAGTTATGTTTTAGCCAGTAAATCATGTATAAGTTATAACTAGTTTGACTTTGAAACTTAATTAAGACAAAAATATTCAATGAAATGTTGGCAACACAAGGTTAGACAACTGAGGTGGGAGGGGGGGGGGTGAATCAGTTGTCCCAGATATTCAAAACTTTATTTAATTTAATAACCTTATTCTCAGATCTGAATATTAACCATGAAAACATAAATCATTAACACATCAGAAACACACATAACACCAAGATTTTTTTTATATGGAAACCCTGTTAGGGGAAAAACCACAGTGGAGGTTAGTCCACAAGATTATATCCTGTTAAAAGTATAAAGAAATGAAATATGGGGAATGCACATGCATTTAGGCACACTGCCTAGAGCTCACTACTCAATTACACCAAGGCTAACTGCCCAAAGGAAGACACATTGTCTTATAGAGAGAAACATATTACATCTGCAAGGATTTGAACTGATAAAATAGCATCTGCTAATTCCTAATCATAGTTCTAATTAAGCACATGAACATTTCTTCACTCTTCTTCACACTCTACTTTGCCTTCGAATGATTAGGGCATTATTCACACACACACACACTCAACATCCAATGGCATACTTCAATTCGAATAAACAATCACTCATATATATCTGCAACACGAAATTTCATCCCTACATGTCAGCTTCAACAAAATAATAAAATGATTATAAACTGTCGGCCCAAAACACTAAAGATTATTAATGTGAATCAATCAAGGTCAGCCACAACTTAGTGAAGACCCAAATCAACATCTCCAACACAAAAATACTTCAATTAATTACTCCTCGAAGATCCACAACACGCTACAAACACCATGTCAGCCAAGACAAGAAAAACATGAACACGCAAGAGAAAATCGCCAACCATGATCACAACGATCAATGCAGACGTGCAAAAAAGATAGAGCACGATCTAGAAACATCCATAAACATCACAAATCACTAGAGAAGCATCCGCAACAATTGAACTAACTGAAATCACATCATCTTCAATCAGTAACACCAACTATAGCAACAATAAAAATGTCAGAATATAAATCTTCATAAATCAATCAAATCTTCTGAAACTTGACGTGGATAAACTAGATACACTAAAAAAAAACCCTTTACTCCACAACCTCTGATCATCAATGTACAGAACTTACTGACAGACTGAACTTCACTTCACCATTGACAACCTGCAACTCATTCCATTACAATTTTCTCAATATCCTCGACATATACAACTTCTAATGAATTAATGCTAATAGTGTTGACATCAATGACAACCGCATATCAACAACACAACCACAACATCCAAAAATCTCCCCGTTTGGCATTGATGGCAACACATGATGTGAAAAACACCATCAACGCAACCAACTCTAGACACTTACTCCCCCTTAGGTTTTGACTCATTTTCTCCTCAAATCTTTCTCATGATCTTCTTTCCCGCCAAGATCTTCTCCCCCATAATTTTTTTCACATGATCTTATCCCCCTTTGAAATCAATGACAAAGATCTCTAAGCTCCACACAAACTCTTAACCACATATCTGAGCATCTGAACATATGACTACTCCTAAGTTGCAGCCACCACAATATCAATCCGGATCAAGATATAACTTTGAAATGCATGGACTGATGCAAGGAAATGCATCCTTCGTTCTGATTAAGATGGGTAATCACCCCTAACTTCCCTCTAAGATACTCAAAATTATCCTTAGGCAACAGCTTGGTAAAGATGACTGCAATATGCTCCTTAGTAGGCACATACTCCAGTCTGACTTCCTTTTCACTCACCTTTTCTATCAAAAAGTGAAACTTAATAGATATATGCTTTGTCTTTGAATGCAACACCAAATTCTTTGAAATGTTATAGCACTTGAATTATCACAGAATATAGCAATAGGCTCATTATACACAACTCTGATATCCTTCATCATCTGCTTCATCCACAGGACTTGAGTACAATTGTTAGCATAAGTAATGTATTCGGCCTTTGCATTAGATAAGGAAATGACATTTTGCTTCTTGCTTAACTATGAAATCAACTTCTTACCCAAGAAAAATGCTCCACCACTAGTACTTTTCCAGTCATTTACATCTCTTGCCCAATCAACATCAGTAAATACAATCAAAGTAAGATCATCATCTTTAGGATACCACAGGCCAAAGTCAACTATTCCCTTCAAGTATCTAAAAATTATCTTCACAACAGTCACATAAGATTCCTTCGGATCAACTTGAAATCTTGCAAGAATACATACAACATTCATGATATCAGGCCTAGTTTGAGTTAAATATAACAATCCACCAATCATTGATTTGTATCTAGTCCAATTTTCTCTCAGAGAATCATCTTCTGTTGTCAACTTGCATCCGGTTACCATGGGTGTACTGACTGGCTTTCAATCTTCCATACCAAACTTCTTCAACAATTCCTTCACATACTGTGAATATCCTTTGCATACCAGTCTTGCTTTGTTTCTAACCACTTCACCTTGCTCATTTAGTTTGTTTCTAAAGACCCATTTAGTTCCAATGAAATTTTTATCCATAAGTCTGGGAACAAGAATCCATGTATCATTCTTTTCAATCTGCTTTAGATCTTCTTTCATTGCTTCAACCCAATGTTCATCTTTACATGCTTTATTCACACTAGTAGGCCCAGTCTTTGAAATCAAGCAATATTCTTTTGCAATCTTTCTTCTAGTTTGGACAACTTTTTTCTTATCACCTATAATATGATCTTCTGAATGATTCAATCTTACATATCTTAGAGTCTTCTTAGAATGTTCTTCAACTTCAGGCTCTTGTGTTCTCTCTTCTGCAGTTTCACTAGTTTCTTCTTCCTCTTGATTTTCTTGATTCACAAGAATGATTTGCACTTGATTTTTAGTCTGAACTCGCTTTCCTTTGTTTGTACTATCATCCTAATCATTAGAGTCATATCCACAGGTTGTAGATGGTGTACCTAAGTCGTCATCAACCTTGACATTTGCACTTTCAACCATTTTCCTCAATCTTTTATTGTAACACCGATAGGCCTTGCTTTTAGTCGAATAACCCAGAAAGATACCTTCAACACTCCTAGCATCAAATTTTCCTATATCTTCATCTCTCTTGATATAACATTTGCTTCCAAATATCTTGAAATATTTAACAGTAGGCTTTTGACCAGTCCATAGCTCAAAAGGGGTCTTACTAGTATCACCTTTGATTTGTACCCAGTTGAGTGTGTACACAGCAGTACTCACATCTTCTCTCCAGTGGATATGAGGGACATTTCCTTCCAGCATCATAGTTCTAGCAGCATCTTCAATTGTTTTGTTCTTTCTTTCCACAACTCCATTTTGTTGAGGGGTTCATGGTGTAGATAATTGTCTCTTTGTTCCATGTTCTTCACAAAAATAATTAAGTTCACCGGAAGTGAATTCACCACCTCTATTTGATCTTAGAAATTTAATCTTTAGACCTGTCTCTGTTTCAGCCATAGCCTTAAAGATCTTGAACTTTTTCAGTGCTTCAAATTTCTCCCTTAAGAAAGTAACCCACACCATTCTAGAATAATCATCAATAAGCAGCATGAAATACTTGTAACCTTGTAAACTCTTGACCTTAGAGGGACCACATAGATCAGTATGCACAAGCTCCAACAATTCATTTGAACAATGTTGTTTGGTTCAAAATGAAATTCTAGTTTGCTTTCCTAATTGACATTCCTTGCATATTGCATTAGTAGGTTTCACCAACTTAGGTAGATCTCTCACAACCTTAGTAGAACTTACTTCGAAATGAAATTCTAGTTTGCTTTCCTAACTGAAATTCCTTGCATATTGCATTAGTAGTTTTCACCAACTTAGGTAGATCTCTCACAGCCTTAGTAGAACTTATCTTGACAATATCATCAAAGTTAACATGACACATTCTCCTATGCCATAACCAACTTTCATCAACTTGAGCAATCAAACAACTTTTACTAGCAATACTCAAGTGAAAGATATTACCTTTTGTTTTTGTACCTGATGTAATTATATTTCTGGAACTCAATATTCTGCACTTTCCATCCTTGAACTAAAGATTGTATCCCTTATCAACCATCTGAACAACACTTAAAAGATTATGCTTAAAGCCTTCCACATATAGGACATCATCAATATTATGCTTACCATCAAGACAAATGCATCCTCTGCCACAGATCACACCAGTTGTATTATCACCAAATCTCACAACACCACCATCATACTTTTCCAAGCTTACAAACTTACTTTTATCTCGTGTCATATGATGTGAACATCCACTGTCAATCACCCATTCATCTTTCTCTTCAATTCAAGCAGCTAGGGCTTTCTCCACATTTGTACAACTAGTAGATTCAATAGATACATGATTATTTTCTTTGATAGAAGTAAATACCCATTCATCATCACTTCTATTTCCTTTATCAGATTCATCATCTGTCACACCTTCATCAACAATATAGTAACACTTCTTTTGAAATCTAGGCTTGTTATGTCTTGGTTTAGGAGCTCTTTTCAGACACCTTGATGCAAAATGACCTATCTTATTGTAAGAAAAACATTTAAGAGGCAATTTTCCTTCATACTTACCTTTTCCTCTCGATACTCTTCTGACAATAAGTGCTTCCAGCTCTTCCAACTCTCTTTCTTCTTCAATATGTTTGATTTCATCCTCATACTTGAATGTCTTTCTAGATGAACTCTCACCTGGATCGTATCTTTGTCTATCTCTTCCGGAAGTAGTAGCTTTAAATGTAGATTCAACCTTAGGAAGGGCATCATCAAATTCACTCAACTCAAAAGCAGTAAGCTTACCAACCAACATATCTCTAGTTACATTTGTTACATTTTGGAGCTCTTCAATAGCACTAGCTTTGACTTTGTAAGAATTAGGCAAGGATCTAAGCACTTTAGAAACAATCTCTGATTTTTCTATGTCCACCAGCACATTTGATTCCACACACAAGTTCATTCACTCTTTGCATAAAATTATTAATGTTCTCATCATCGCCCATTCTCAACTTTTCATATTTTCCTTTCAGACTTTGCAACTTAGCAATCTTGACATTAGCATCACCTTCATACAAGGTTTCCAACTTTTTCTAGATCTCATAAGCAGTCTTCAGATCCATAACATTTGTCATCTCAAAATTAGTCAAAGCACTCAACAAGGCTTCCTTAGCTTGGATATTATACTCGACATCTCTAATCTCAACAGTAGTAGTAGGACCATTCTGAGGAATAACATACCGATTACTTGTAATGTTCCAGAAGGGTTCACCAATGCATCTCATATGACACTCCATTCGAGCCTTCCACAAAGAGTAATTTGTTCCATCAAATCTAGGACTATCCTTCTTGTATGATGCCATCCCAAATCACCTCAAGTTGTTAAAATTTTTCCAAGGAATTTTCTCTAATACCAATTGTTGGCAACACAAGGGCAGACAACTAAGACGGGGGGTGAATTAGCTGTCTCGGATATTCAAAAATTTATTCAATTTAATAACCTTATTCTCAGATCTGAATATTAACCATGAAAGCATAAATCATTAACACATCAGAAACACACATAACACCAAGATTTTTTTTACGTGGAAACCCTGTTAGGGGAAAAACCATAGTGGAGGTTAGTCCACAAGATTATACCCTGTTAAAAGTATAAAGAAATGAAATATGGGGAATGCACATGTATTCGGGCACACTACCTAGAGCTCACTACTCAATTACACCAAGGCTAACCACCCAAAGGAAGATACACCTTTTTACAGAAAGAATCGAATTACATATGCATGGATTTGAACTGATAAAATAGCATTTGCTAATGCCTAATCATAGTTCTGGTTAAGCGCATGAACATTTCTTCACTCTTCTTCACTCTTCTTCACACTCTGCTCTACCTTCGAATGATTAGGACATTATTCACAAATACACACACACTCAACATCCACTGGCATACTTCAATTTGAATAAACAATCACTTATATATATCCACAACAAGAAATTTCATCCCTACATGTCGACTTCAATAAAACAATAAAATGAATATAAACTATTGGCCCAAAACACTAAAGATTATTAATGCGAATCAATCAAGGTTGGCCAAAACTTAGTGAAGACCCAAATAAACATCTCCAACATGAAAATACTTCAATTAATTACTCCTCAAAGATCCACAACACGCTACAAACACCATGTCGGCCAAGGCAAGAAAAACATGAACACGCAAGAGAAAATCACCAACCAGTAGCACAACAATCAATGCAGACGTGCAACAAAGATAGAGCACGATCTAGAAACATCCACAAACATCACGAATCACCAGAGAAGCATCCACAACAATTGAACTAACTGAAATCACATCATCTTAAATTAGTAACACCAACTATAGCAACAAAAAAACTGTTAGAATATAAATCTTCATAACTTGATCAAATCTTCACACGGATCTTTGAAACTTGATGTGGATAAACTAGATACACTCATAAACAAACCCTTTAGTCCACAACCTCTGATCATCAACATACATAACTTACCAACAAACTAAACTTCACTTGACCACTGACAACCTGTAACTCATTCCATTACAATTTTCTTAATATGCTTGACATATACAACTTCGAATGAATTAATTCTAATAGTGTTGACATCAATGACAACCACATATCAGCAACACAATCACAACATCCAACATGAAATTCTATGAAACCAATTCCATGCACTATATATCGTAGTTACATATCTAAATTCAAAAAAATTAGAATTTTATCCTTCATAGAAAAAAAGTTATGTGTTAGCCAGTAACGTCACTCTTTAAAAATGGTGTTTACTGTTAAAAACTAGTTTACGAAGGAGATGTAAAAAGAAGTGCAATTTGTTTCCAAAAAAATTGAAAAAATATATTTAGAATCTAGAGACAAAATATCACAAATCACTAGTTTGCATCATCTTCAAATTCCTCACGGTTTAGCTGCCATAGTTGCCCGAAAGTGAAGATTTAGTTAAAAAAAATCAGTTCAATGTCCAGAATGGCCAAAAATTTTAAACTGATATTGTAAGATCACCCTACAACATCCACTTCTTCATGGTGTACAACATCATTTCCTCGCCATGTGACTAGGTAGTTTTGTAACTATTTTTTGAATTGGTGGGAAATTTAAATAATTCATTTGTGCATTTCAACAAATATAATTAACAACAGTCATGGAAAAAAACAAAGGCATAAGTGTGATGGATTGCTATAGACCAAGAATTTAATTGAGGAAAATTGGTAGAGGGAAGGACAAAGAGAATAAAGTGGATTCCCTATCCTAAGAGAGTCTCATAGGTAGAAAATGGTGGATGTGATGGCAGAGAAACATAGATGATCATCCAATAAAGCTCATATTACAACATGCAAAGGTGGACAAGACCACTCATCTCCCCTTTTTTAACTCTTGAGAGTTTGATCCTTATTTTAGATCAATGGTCACCAAGTACAATCAACACACACACAAAACTATCATTGACTATATGGGATGCTTTGTCACTATCTCCTTTTAGCAGTGGAATTCAAGAGAGTTTTTGGTGTGCCATCTTTGAGAATGATTATTTGCAAACCGGCTAGAAAAATAACACAAAATAGAAGGAAGCATCCCTTTGTCGATTGTGTAGACTTGATTTAACCCAATAGTAAAATATACCATATGAAGTGTAAGAAATTGAGGGCTTCATAAATATTTGTTAGCAAATGCAAAATATAAGTGTGTGATGGATTTGATCATATGTCGGTTGATAGGTGCTAGTCGTGCATCCTATATTGCCATTTGGATGGTGTATTACATGATTGAACTTAGTTTAAGAAAGGTTTATAATCGGGAACAACTTTTGTCCAAAAAAATAAGGGAGTTCTTATCCAATAAAAATAAGGCCTTCTACATGACACAACACTCTATTTCCTTATTGTTGGATGTTATCTTTACTCAAGTTCTTGTTGATAAATTGGGAAAGTTTCAACCAACATTCGATTATAAATTCTCCTAGTCTACAATATTTAGATGGACTACTTTGGATGTCCAGGCTTAGTTAGGGGAGGAAGCTAAGTCTACATGTAAGAAGAAGAAACACAAGGATACATCAAGTGAAGGAGAAGATAGCCATGAGGATGATTGTGAGTCGATTGAGTTTTCCTCCTCTACATTAGGCACCATACCAAAGGACAATAACTCAACCTAGGATCAATCCCTAGTTCCACTAGATATCACTATAGTGGAGGCCATTCCTATAAATAATGACATTGTTGCAATGGATTTGTCATTGTGCCAAAAGATCGACCTGTTAACACCTTATACAAACACTAGATTTATACAAGATCCATGAGAGGTAGTTAAGCCATGACATGAATCCAGAGGGTGGCATTGAACAACAAAGGGGATGAAGGAACCAACCTTCCAACAAACATTCCTACTTCATCAATTCTAGTTGCTTTACCTATGTCACTTGAGCCCTTTGAATAGATTGATAGTTGGTTGAAGCTTCTTGGTGTTTCCATTGATGTTCAAGAATTATCAACCCTCCTCAAGATAATACCATGAGGATAGAGAAGCTCGAGATGATTCAGTCTACTAGTGAGAGTGTTCAACCATGTCCCACATAGGAAACTAGAACTATTGTTGATCGAATGCAAGAACAAGATCCTTCCCTAGAACAATTGCCTCTAGCTACCTTGGAGCTACCCATATCCATCCCTGTCAACTCACCTATTTAGGAGGAGCCTAACAACTCAGAGGGGATTATCATTGACGTTTCTAAATCAGATGAGTTGGATCCCTTGGGTACCATTCAAAGGTACATATAAGATTTGGAACCAATGGTTGTTGTTATACATGAGGTAGTAGATATTCCTCAATGGTTGGACCATATTCATTCTCCTTTGATATGAAAAGAGGTCCAATGCATCTTGACATTCATGAAGGAAGGATGTGAGGTACAGTTAAACATCATATCCATTTCTAGAGGATGGCCTAAGATTGAGACTCCTGAGATGATGACAACATGTCAACCTACCAAGCCTAATTTTGGGGGAAGGGAAGGTAAGGTAATTACAACTTTATTTGGTATGGGAGTGTTGTGCAATTTTTGTACACATTCCCCACTAGAGGTGGGGACCCTCTTTCTTGCTTTTTCTTTCTTGGTTTTTGTTTTAGGTTTCACCTTTTCCCCTTAAGGGATGGGTTCCTTGAAATTTTGATTCGCTTCACCTTTTGGGATTAACGCTTTTGTATGCATTTTAGGTGTCTTGTTTTTTAGCATTTTTTATCTTGGTTGATGCCTTGAGTCATTGGTTCCATGCAAATTTTATTTTGGCTTCAAGTTTACCAAGTTTGGGAAATTTTCAGGAAATCTGCCTGATGCCGAATTCCTTGAAGGTTTAGTAGCTTGTCAAATTTGTTCCTAGATGGATTACCTGAAGGTCTAAACATTCACTAAATTCTTGTCATGTCAGATTCTGCAAAGAATTTTTTCATTCACTAAATCCGTTCCTAGATGGATTCCTTGAGATTTCTTGGCTTCATTTAATCTGTGGGTCTCTGGATTCCTTGAATCCATGACTAGCTCATTTTCTCAAACTTCGATGATGTCCTGCCAATGCATTTATGATCCTTTGTGCTCACATCAATGTCCATTAATGCTGATTTGTGGTGGCATTTAAATGAATTTCGATGTTATTGTGTATTTTTCATTTGGAGATTTCATATTTTGAGGTGCAATTGAGTGCTGAGGTAAATTAGATTTTGAGAATTTCTTGCTTGCGGAATTTGTCGATTGCTCGATTAGGGTTTCTTTGCTTTTGTGCTTCATCGTTGATTTTTCTCGGTTGTAAGGTATGATCTCAAACCTTTGTAAATTTTATGGGTATTTGCGATATGAGCTTTAGTGGTTTATTTGGATTGAAATAGGGTCCTTGCTTGAGGTCGCAATCTGAATTTATACTACTTTAATTTCATGGTTGTGATTTTGGGTTTGGTCATGTCTGCATTTGGTTCAATTGTAATCTACTTTGGGAAAGGTTATCATTGCAATATCTTGTGGCTCGATTTGATTAGGTTTCCATTTCAAATTCATGTTGTTGATTTCGTGATAATTTGAAGTTGGTAAGTGAAACTAGAGCATTCATGTGTAAATTGTAGTGAGTTAGGGTTTCAAATTTTTACCTTTAGCAATGCATTTATGTTTATATGACATGAATTAGGGTATGCGTCTGAATCAAAGTGATCAATTTTCTTATGTCTCTATGAGTTTTAAAGATCAATATGTGTAAACCATAGTTCATGATTTTGAAAGTTGTGTTTGTAATACTGAACAATTTATCAATGACTTGGTAGAGCTTCAACTTGAATTTGATTTGAATTGTAGGTATCATTATTGAAATTTAGATTGATTCTTAGCTTGTGAGTGGAAGGATTCCAATATGATCAATTTTATGAAGTTAGAAGTTCAAAATGTGCTCATGGAATCCCTAGCATTGTAGAAACTTAGCCTTTGCTAAATCCGCTTCCAAGCGGAAAACCCAAGGTTGTATCCTTCACAGAATCTGCCAGACCATGGAAAGCCCAAACTCTCATACTTTTCTGGAATCCGTATGCCTAAAATCCTGGAGGTTGCAAAATGCATGATATATTTTTAAGTTTGATCTTGGGAAAGATACAAGGTGAGTTTCATGGTCTTAAGGATGTTTGGTGATTAAAATTTGATTGAGTTTTCATTGTTAGCAGAATTTATCTACTCATGGAATTCTTGAAGGTGAGTTCCTCGTGAAATCCCCAATGGGTCGGATTCCCCGAAATCCTTTCACAGTCAAAATCTGCAAACTTGTAAAAAACCCGTAGTTTGCATAAAGCTTGATTTTAAGGGTTTGTAGCTTCGTTTTAATGATTTTAATGATAATTTTAGGATGGTTATATGTTGCATATGTGCTTTAATGATGAATTTAATGATGCATTTATGTTATGAGGATTAATTGTACTTAGTATTTCAATAATTATGAGCTTTTCTAACTAGATGCAGGAAAAATATAGCAAAGGAAAGGGCTCCAAAGAAAAAACTATTGAACCTCTTAAAGAGGAGCCTACAACTAGAGCTGAGAGGATGAAGTACAATTTCAAGGGCACGGGACCAGATTCCAAGATCATTTCAACATGGGAAAAGGTTGGAGATACTAATATGGGTCACGTAGATTACAAGGATTTTAAACAAAGAATATATTGCAATGCACCTACTCCTTTGGCCCAGATATTGGTACATACAGGATTAGCACAAGTTGCTAGATTCCCACCTTCGATGCAATGTCTTGAGTTGATAATGGAGCGTGCAAAGCATTATGATTTAGACAAGAGTGTAATTGTTGGTCCTCAAGGTAGAATAATGGAAAATTTGACTGAAGAATTTATAACTGAGGCCTTGAATATTGGGTCACATCAGAAGTTGGTGAAAATGCAGTTAAAGTTTGGACAATAATTCTATGACTTTAATCTAGATGAGGCCTTGGAGATCATGAATAGCTAATGGATTGAGAAGCCAAAGTCACATTATTCCAAATTTCCCAAATAAATGCATAGAAGTGACTTTAAATTGGAATATAATTTGACATGATTACTCTCCTTAGTAGAGTGGTGGATTTAGATAAAGCTTTCATCTTTTATGAGTGGATGTTTTGTGTCATCTGTAAAATTAAGAAAGACATTCACTATCATTGGGCTGGCACTATAAATGATAATTTATATTTGCAATTGAGAACAATGCAGGACACTAAAACATTTACTATGATTTCATATATTGTGTACATGTTGGCCAGGAATTTCAAGTACAAAGGTTTGAGTTGTAAAGGAATAATTGGCCAAGATAGAGTCTATGTTTTTACCCTCAGCTACACTTCAATACTTCCAATTTCAGAAGGGTGAATGATGCCTTTACCATGTATATAACCAAAACTCTACAAGATGCTCTCCATGTAATGATTTTAGCAGAAGCAATGGATCTCATCAAGAAATATGGATTCTAGTTTATTCAATTTCTAAATTTCACTTATATCAAAGTACATGGGTCTCCAAAGGTTCCATACAAGCTTCCTAGATATCCTACTGACAAGCTTATATTACTGGAATTGACACGACAGTTAGCTGGATTTGATGCCATTTTGAAGGAGATGCATAAAATTGGGGTTGGTGTTGTTTTCCCTTGAGGATTGGTGGTTTGGAGGCTTGTCCTTCTATATAAAGTGCACATCATTCAGAGATAGAGATGGCTCATCTTCATTTGTATTCTCATTTTGACAAAGGTAGTTTCAATCCCTATGGAGTAGCACAAAGGATGGAAAATAGGGATTACAAACACAAAGACCTGACATTAGAGACCTTGAGGTTGTTTCTTGAGGCTTGTTGATATAAATTTACCTTTCAAGAGAGATAGGATACATGTATTCTATCTGAGTTGTTGTAGTGCTAAAAAAACCATCAACAGATTGGCGCTAGAAGGATGGCCTAATTAAATAAAGATGAAGCATTTTCTGTCATCATTGTCTCCTCAAAGGTTTCGAGGAGAGACTAGATCTACAACTGACAAAGGAGACTTGCAAGAGTTAAAGTCCCCTACTAGGTCAAGAAGGATTAAGAAAGGGGAGGCTTC
Source organism: Sequoia sempervirens (assembly GCA_007258455.2). NCBI lineage: Eukaryota > Viridiplantae > Streptophyta > Pinopsida > Cupressales > Cupressaceae > Sequoia > Sequoia sempervirens. The sequence continues at coordinate 65,008 of VDFB02346402.1, forward strand.
ATCATCTACTCCCATTCAACCATCTTCTCCATCTTCCCCATCATCCAACCCTTCATCTTCAGATTCCAAACACTCTCCTATTGTTATTCAACATCCTCAGGTAGCCATAAATTAGCCATTACAACCTCCACTACTGATCCAGGAGTATACTTTTCAATGAAAAAATTGAAGTGTTCCATATGCTCCAAAATTTTGCATCATGTCGAAGAACTTGTCACTATGATTCTAACATCGTACGTTTTGCAAAAATGGAGACTGTATGCCAAAGTTACACCAAGTCAAAGTTTTAGTCAAAAGGGTTGACTAGTCAAAATGATGATGTCAGCATGTGACGTGGCAACACAGTCAACACCGTATAGTGTTGTGGACCAATCAGGATCTGACACATGTCAGTCTGTACAATGACATAACACCCTCCTCTATTGACACATGGCGTCCTTCTGGTCAATCAAATGATGACACATGTCCATCATATAGCAAATGAAAACATGCCACATGGAACTCTCTACTTACATTGTCAATTTGTTTGTTGCTA
>VDFB02346403.1:0-15799 GCA_007258455.2 Sequoia sempervirens
AAATATGGTGGAGGTTTATTAGATTCAGAAAGTGGGGCTACATCTGGTGGGCTTCGCAATGATTTTAAGCAAACTGCTTCATCCTTGAAACCTCACACAGAACCTGGAGTAGGACCTGCATATTCTGTGTTTAATACTGACAACTATACCATGGGAATCTCAAACCAAAGATCTGTTAGTAACATTCAAGGTCAGAGGCAAGGTCAAAGAGCTTTTCCAAAATGGAAAGGGCCAGACAAAATCAGTCAAATTTATGGTGATTGGATTGATGACAATGAATGGGAATATACAAACCATTTAACTGTTTTGCAACCTGAGGAAGCAAGCCAGATCCATGAAGAAGAACCTCAAGATGCTCGAATAAAAAAAATTGAAAAGTGGCAAAATAAATCTCAGGGTCAAACAAACATTCCATTTTTCAAGGGTATAATTGAACAACATAATAATCAAAACTGTTTTCCGAAAGTTGGAAGTAAAGGCAGAGACATGACATCTTTAGGTGCAAACTTTGATCAAGTTTATGAAGATGATACATTGGTTGGGGAGCTCTGACTTGTGTATTTATCTTCAACTTTGATACACAGATTGAGCAACCTGTTTGGTTTTTGGGTGTTGGAGCTAGCAAAACAACTATTTAAGGCAAGTTTTGTGATTTGAGATTACCTGGAGGCTCGGCCAGCGCAAGTTTGGCTGAATACAAATTAGTTGAATTTATTGTAATGTGAATCTAAAGGATCACTCTCATCTTTTTCCTGTTTTGCATTTAGCTTTCATTGTTGGCATTGGAGAGAATGCCTTGTGTTTCTTACCATGTAGTATTTTAGATATTTGTCTTCCACTACAAACAAATTTGAATTTGGCTATTCTTGTACCATAAATACACAAACAGGAGTTTGGCTGTTGTTGACGCCCTTCATGGGTAGAAAAGTGGACATTTATTATTTCCCTGCTCAAGGCAGGATTATGGGACTAATTTTTCGATACAGTAACAAGTCCTTTGATTGATGGCCGTGCTTTGTGTGTTTCCTGTAATTTGCTGCTTGCAAAGTTTTGAATAATAGCATTAGACCCAGTTTTATTACTCATATTTTAAGATTGCTCTTCTTTATTGGTAGGTTCCCCTTGTGGTGGGGGTCTCCCTTCAGCTTAGATGACCAAAGGGCAATCCTTTTGTCAAAATCACCTAGGACTTGCACCTGGTCATGTCTGTTGGGGTATGCCAAACTCGGAATTGGATGTGGTAGTTTATCTTATTCAAAGTTTTAACATTTGTACACTGATGTATGTAAATGTCACTTGGGAATTTGAACACGTGCCTCTGCTATGAACGCTCTGATGGTATACTGCTTAAGCTCATACCATTTGGCAATGATTTGTAGGACTTAACATGATTATTTATGTGTTTGGATTTTCAGTTTATTTTCCAAACGATTTAGTGAAACTTGCTATGCAATAAATTGTTCAAAACATTAATGCAAACAAAACGTAGTTTTTTCCAGAAGATTTTTGCACTCACTTGCATGAACTGTTCATAAATGTAGTAAATTGTTGTTTTGCATTTGGGTTAAAACTTGTGTTGACAAATACAAATATCTATTTTTTTCTGAAATTCATAATTTTTTCATATGTAAAGAATATCTGTTCTCTAACTTCAATTTCATGGTGTGTACCGTCTCAAATAGTGCAGAATCCTGATTTTAACATTGCTGATGTTTTGAGATCTCAAGGGTTCTTTTCAAGGATGTCAACATTTGATCCAAAACCTTCATCTAATAGGGTCAGATCTGCAAACTTTATATCTGAGATATCCTATTACATTCTGGTATTTTAAAATCCAATTCAGATTAGCTGGGATTGTATAAAAGGTTTAACTATACAGTGTTTGCCCCCTTAACACCTAATGTGAGTTAGGGGAATGACAAACAGAGTTGGGAGTTCTGGAAATCTCATTACATTTTCTATTATTGAAGCAAGGAAGAGCTGAATATAGTTTCAGATCTGTACTTTTGCTGCCTCGCACCTGAAATATATTCATTTATAAAACCCTCCGGTTTCTATTTTAAAACTTCATTTTTAATCTACAATCCTTTTTTTTAGTCTCATGTTCTAGAACTCTAGTGCACTCTAGGGGCCCCCTTTTCCAACATATTAATCCACCAGTGTTGCCCTCGTCTGATTGTTTTTCTAGCATCCCTTGTTTCCTTGACCCACTTATTTATGTCCTTTGGTAGAATTAGTTTCCCTAGCCAATGTGTGCCCCTCGTTTTTGGTGAAACCAGCATAATTAAGACTTTCTAATCTGGAATCTTCTTTCCGCAGCATTCACTGCCAAGTGTAGTGCCTAGTGATGGAGGATCCTTGCTCTTTTGACAGGTAGGCATACTGATGACCAAGAAGTCCAGTCCAATGCCCAATGAAGTCAGCTTGTGGTTACATTATCAGACCATATACACAAAACAAAATGATCAGTCCCAGAGATGTTATGGTGTAATCCATGGTGGCATTATACTTGTATAGCAGCAGCATGGCAAACTGAAACTCTAAATGGAATTCAATTACACAGGTTTAAAACAGAAAAAATACCAACAAATTGAAAAATGCTAAAGTTCTCACAAAAATGTGAAAAATAACTGCAGTTGCAATATAATTCCTTTTATCAAAAGTATCTGAGAGTATTATCAGGAAGTACATCGAGACTACTATATTTGGAGTCTGCTGATGCATACCTTCTGTTGCTTCCATGAGAATTGCTAATTCTGTGTTTGTTGAAGTAAAACTAACACCTGCGGGTCTTGAGGTTTGTATGGACAGCTATGCACCAGCTAGCGTAATGAGTGCTCTTCAAATTAGGAGGGAAGCTCCTAAAGTAGTGTTGGAATCGCGTGGAAAAGAAAAGTAATTTAAGTCCTATCTTTTTGTTCTCAACTGGAAGAGGCACAAGGTTAAGAAAACCAAGAACGTTGCAGCTAAGGATTTTCTGGTTTCGCAGATCATTAACTACAACTAAGCTAACTACTTTAAATCTATCCAGTTTCCTCAAGAAAACAGAGCATGAGGAAATGGAGTAGGGATGATTATCTGACGATAAGCCAAGTACGGACTCACAACGTGAAGGCAAGGTGGCACAACTATCTGCTTGTCTAAATAGGCTTATTGGAAACAACAATACATAATAAACTAAGTATAGATTCTTTTCATGAAGGCAAGGTGGCACAACTATTGGCTCAATCACGAGATAAGTTTATTATTCACACACATCATCACGATAACCAAACGATTCTCAACTTGAAGGCAGGTGGCGATCTATCGACTCAATGCGAGCGAGTTTGGTGAACGCATAACGTGAGAGGATAGCCAACTGGGATAATAAATTGCATTGGCGAGACAACAATCTCACGATCCAACTAGCCACTATATCTAACTAGGCAAGCATTTACTATCATAATTTGCATGAAACCTGTGGCATAACAATTCATTACAATAGTAAATACTCATGAATAGATCTCTGAGCAGAGCAATATTACGGGGCAAAAGTTATGTACAAATGAGCAAAAAACTCTTATTTATAGACATCAAAGGTGTAGGGGAACCCTAAAATCTGCCAGGTCAACTCTGATCTTGCAATGCATGCAAGATTTATTGCTAAACCCTAATAAAGTAAACTATCTGATTAAATTTTGGAAAGCTACCATCGATTAGAGTACATCTAACCTAAATGGACAATGTGCAAGCATGCACGTCCTTATTTAAAGCAAAGTTAACTAGACACTACCCTCAGTTAACTGGAAACCCTAACCCTAACTCCTGTGAAGATAATCCCAAGGAAGAGATAAGCATGTATGAAATCAACAAGTGAACTCAAGACTGAAAGTCGAGTTAACTGTTGCTCTTGACTCTAACCTCGAAACTAACTGCATATTCTAACTGACTGATCACTGGCCGCTATCTCGAGCAACTCAAACAATCTTGGAAATATCCACTGGCATTTCATTGACTAGTAACTCTGGCGGGTCTGTAACTGAAGTGATGACCACTGTTTCTTTTGCAGCTTGACGCTTCTTACGTTTTTCTCAATGGAGAAGTGTTGCATGACGAAACTGCGGAGTTTGACCACGAACACTCTGGTTGCAAGAAATACACAAGAACGCGGAATTCCAACGGTGTCCAACCCGCGTCTACGCTTGTCAAATTGTCTAAATCAACCCCCGGATGCACTTGATCTTCATTGTCGGGTACTCGATGAAACATAGAATTAAGACCGATTTGGTCTTGGATTGATCTAGTTGAACGCCTTTTGAAAAACTTTGCAGTTGATTGTGAACAGAGCTGTGTTCTAATAACTTTCTCGAGAGAAACAAAATGGCAAAGCTCTAATTGAGGGCTAAAAATACCACTGTCGGAGGATAATTTTTCACAAAAATTTTGAAACATGGGTTTTGTCAGAAAATGATTCTAAAGACAACCCTGGCGATGAGTGTGAAAACAAACGTCGTTTAACTTGACATGCAAGATTCTTGAGTCGAGAATTGTAGAGGTTTTAGAGCTAGGACAATTTTTCTTGAGAAAATTTGGAACATGGGTTTTGTGCTGTGAATTCTAAAAATAACCCGGATGATCACGATTTTCAAAAAGATGTGATTTTATCCCACATGCAAAGAAATCTTTGGAAAAAAGCACAGAGCTTCAGAATGAAGGCTACGGGGCAATTTTCTCGAAAAAAATCTAAGACATGGGTTTTGCTGCTAATGCTGAAATATGCAAACCCAGATGGTCAGATTTTGAATATTTTGCCGTTTTCTTTGACATGCGAAGAAATCTAAGATGAGAAATAGAAGAAATAAGACAAAAGATAGAAGGTTTTGTTTGTTTTGCTTCTGTAGAAAATCACCTATGCTTGACTTGAATTTGATGTAACCTACATGCAAATTGAAAACAAAGTATGGAATCGCCTTCCTCTGAACAATTTGAATCCAATGCTACGAAGAATGCTGAAATCTCACACCTGTAGCACCTTGAATCCTCAAATGCATGAAGAAATCGCCATGTTTTAAGCTCTGAATGGTACGACTTGCTCAAGAATGAAGAAATAAGGACGACTTTTGTCTTTAAATAAATAAAATTCATTTAAAATTCGTCCATCTTCTCAAACTCAAAGCGCACCTCTTAATTTGGCAGTTAACTGAGCCTCAAATTAGGGCGCATGCTTAACTAAGCCTTCAAAATGAATGCCTAGAATGTGCTTGGCTGTGAACTGAAGCTTAAAATGCATGAAAATGATGCTTTAATAGAGCGCCACTTTTAACTTTAGTTGAACTGCCCATGCAAATCAGTTAAACTTGTGCATGCAAGTCAGTTAAGTGCACATGCAAAACAGTTAACTTCACATGCAAATTAGAACTCAACATCCTCTTCAGTTAACTGAACATGCAAATGCATGCACACTGCAGATGAACTAAACTTCTAAAAATAGCAACTCAAAATGAACTTCAGTATCTTCTGCATGCAACCCAAAAATCGTTCAATTGAACTGAAGTCAGAAACCCTAATTAGGCCGCACCAGTTAAACTTGTTTTGAAAAGCCAACTTTGACCCTTAAGGCGTTTTTCCAAACTAAGCCAATTTTGATGAAAATTTGGATTGTAACCTTCGTCGGAGCCTCTGTTTGAGCACTGATTCCGAATGACTGACAAGCCCGATTGACTGGCTGACGAGTGCATTGTAGAGTAGAACAGAAACTGATCAAAACACTCCTTGAGACTGCAGACCATAAAACTAAGATCTTAAGGCTCAAAAATCCAAGCACCCTTTTCAAAAGCTGCTCTTTTTCTCAAACTTAGTCAAATTTACTCATCTCCATCTCGTACGAAGGGAAAAACAAATCCTTCATAACTTCTGACTGACAAAGTTCCAGGACTGGATCACAGGCTCACTGCGGAGCTGACCTCATTCCACATAACAATGCCAAGACAACATTTCTTCAAATTCCAACATCTGAGGGTTGAAAAACAAGGGCGCCTTTTTCAAAAAGTGCTCTTTTCATCCCAAAGATAGCCATTTTCTCAACATTTTCATCTTACGAAGGTAAACCAGATTCCCTCGTATCTCACATTCAACAAACTTTGAGCGGCGAATTGAGATTTTGGCGTCAAGCCCTAAAACCAAATTACACATACCAAAACAATTTTACCGAAAGGAACATTTCCCAAGAAAACATCATCTGAGAGGTGAAAAAGGAGAGTGCCTTTTTCAAAAGGTGCTCTTTTTTCTCCAGAGCCATTTCTGGAACTAACCAAAATATCACTGAAACTCATTTAGCGGTGGCGAGGGTTATCTTCGATGTATGATAGAGACAAACAACGGATAGGCTGGATAACACGAACAAAATTTGAATGTCTTAGAACACGATGAGAAAAAGACATGCACTTGAAAAGCTCAAGCGCCTTTCTAAAAAAGTGCTCTTTTGCTTTTTCCTTGATATTTTGACTAAGATTTGACCCTATGTTTGACCTCTGGTTCAGGCACTTCTGCAACTCAGATTCACCCACTGACGGATGCGTCGTGAAGCTTGAACAAATGTGAGATAAACATCTTGGGTGGCATTTAGTCAAAAACCTTCATTTGATACCTCAAAAAGATGGGTGCCTTTCTCAAAAGTTGCTCTTTTTTCCAGTGTTAGCCAATTTTGACTTTCCTCTCATTTTGCGCTATATCTTTTGTAACTTGCACAAAACAAGTCTGTTTGATAGGCTTGATAGCTCGTTCGCGAAGGCGGCGAGATCCTAGACAAATGTCTACGGAAGTGACAAACCCAAAAAGCGAGGATCGAGCCCCTAAAGGTGGTATCCTTTTTCAAAATGTATCTCTGAGGAGAAAATTGCGATGGTCCTGTGATTTTGCTTTTCAACTCAATTATCGGTACGACGCTTGACAGCGACACCAACTCCATATTTAAAACCAAAAAGCTGACCTTCGACATCGCTTTAACAAGATTGAATCAATTAAGCAAAATGCCTTGAGTGAAGCAAAAATTTTTGGTTTTGGGTACCATATTTCACTCTACATATGGAGGTGTGCTTTGTTATGTACATTGCTCTATTAACTATACGCCGATTTGAGTGAGTGGTATAATCTAGGTGGGGGTGTCTAGCCAAAGACAACCTTACCTAATAGTCTAACAAATCTCAAAGAACAATCACAAGTCAGATGGAACAACAGTCAAATTTATTTGCCTTAAAATTGAAATGAGCTCTCAACGGTTGACAATCATGTTGAGAATGAACGTGCCCCAACTATTACAAAAATAGGAAATGACACGACTATTCTATTTGGATGAGCCCTATTTGGTTAATCTTTTTTTTGTTGGTTATTCTCTCTTTTTCATTTGCTTTTCCCTATGTTTCTCCCCTTCAAATGATCGGCTTTCAGTTTCACAATTTGTCCTATCTTTTCACCTTCCCTTGTATAAATATTCTTTGCTAGGTATGCTCCCCTTCTAAGATGGCCTGCTCATTTTTCTCTTGCCCACATTTCGAATTTGTAGAGGTTTTGGATTGATTCATTTGTGCTAATGCCACATGATGACTTTAAGATTGAGAATGATCATGGCACACAATTTGGCTGCTAAAGAACAAATTTGAGTTCTTAACGTGCCATTTTGTTCAAGATATTGTGTTGTTCACAATTCCTCATCTGTTTTGTTCGATTCTAGGTGAAATTTTGATTGAAGGTTTCCATTATTGCAAACATCTATGTATAGTTTAGTACTATAAATGTTGTTTCCATTATTTCAACAAGACAACTCAATATTCAAGAGTTTTTGTCTACCCAAGTTGCCTGTTATATGAAGTCAATTTCTTTTAGGCTTTGCATGTAATTCATGTTTGGTATGTGTTACACTATCAATTCTAGTGGTCATGTGTGGGGCATAAGGAGTCAGACGTGGATCATGAATCATGTGGGGTGTGGTGGGGTGTCTTATACAACATGAGATGTGGAATATGAAGGTTATATAGCAAGGGTAGCAATCTTAGCAAATGTAGACCCTGGAGTATCTATAAAAATAGAAGAGATGACCTTGGCATTCTAATGCTGAATAGGTTTCTCAAGCATTGAAGAGATTCAACGAAGGAGTTTGTTATGCTTTGCATATACATCCCTGTCTTGTTGCTTAATGAATTGGGGAATTCCTCTTCTTTGTTTTGGATCCTTTTTTTTTTTTCATTTGTGTTTAAATATTAGGTTATCAATCTCTTTAGGATCCTTGTTTCATTTTTTTATGTTATTTTGTTCTTTTGCTTTAGTGTTTTAAACCATTTTGGGCTTTTGGGTCCTTTGTGGATTGTGGAACTAATTCTTAGTCCTAGTGAAATCCCTATGCCCATAGTTATACTCAAAGTTCAGCGTTCTAGGGAATCCATGGAGTTTGGAACATGGTTGAAAATTTCAGATTCCATCCTACTTCTACCCCTTAGGAAGTATTTTCATGTCTCTTGTTTTATTTAACTCTGTCATATTGTCACGTGACTTGGAGACTTTTGGACTTGTTATCAAGTCCAATGTATGTCATGTTATTTGACTCATGCTAGATTGGATCACCATTAATGTTGTGTGATGGGTCTCGGTAACTATATTTTATTTTCATACAAGTATTGCTGATTTCTCTATTTATATAGACTCGGTATAGTTAATACATTATTAAATACCTATAATTTCTTTAAGAATGGATAGATAATGTGTTTTGGTGCTTATTCTTTCAATGGTTGAATATGCTTGAATGTTTCTATGCTTTCTTGTTGTTATGCATATTTATTTGTATTTTTGTAACAAAAGCGATTGCAGGATGCAAGGATTGAGCATTCTAGACTTATTCGGAGCTAGTTATAAAAGAAAGGCTATTAGTTCTAGAGTGGGTTGTAGAGCTTCAAAGTGGGACACAAAGCTTTGGAATGGGTTGTAGAGCTCAATAGTAGCATTCCAAGTCACAACTGTTCATTGCTCTTCTAGGTCGAAGTTAGCTTGATCAATTTCATGCCCAACTTTACTCTTGGTATGTGCCATACAAAGAGTAGAGCAACCCGAATGTCTCCAGCTGTCCAACTAGTCCTTATAAAAGTTTTGACCGACTTTAGTTTCCACTTTTTGCACTCTATCCAGTTCGAAGTTGAGTCATTTGAATAATTTTTCAAGGGAACTTCACCTAAAATAGATCATGCTTGTATGATTTCACACCTCTAATCAAGGGTATCTCTTGGTTAGGATAGTTGGCATCTCGTTAGAGAATAAAAGGATTGCTAGTCATAAAAATAAAATAAGGCTCAATCTAGTTTAGTCTTCAATTCAATTCAATTCAATTAATGAATAAGACTCAAATGTATAATATGAAGCTATTAGATAGGAAAATGAGTTCTCTATTCTTTTTATTCTCACTTTTGTTGGTAGACATTTCATTTCTCCTTTTTGTAGTACGACCCCATGTGGTCCCATTTGTAAGAGTTGGTATACAATACTCTACACCATGCAAAATTTGGTTGAAGATTATAGACACCTAAGGTCTAGGAACTTCATGATAAGCACAAGAGAGATCAGGACATAGGATTAGACAAGATCAGGACACGTGTCTTAATTCTATGCCATGAGACGACATTAAATGACCTAAGACACAAGAAGTAAATGAAATAAGATAAGATCTATTGCCAACTACGACTTCTAGAAAGATTTCTAGGATTTAAGTAAACATGTGAATAAGACCTACTAGGTGAACTAGTTAGGTAAAACACATAATTCACGCCAACACCCCTTTAAGTGCAACTTAGGGAAGAACAAACCAATGCAAATGATACAAATATATGTTTTGGCTACGAGGCCATGTTAGGTACCCATGTACAAATGCAATATCTCACAAATGGAGAAAAGAAGAAAACCTAGTGGGACAAAACTCCTCCCTAAGAGAGATGAAAACAAATTATTTTCAGTGAAGAATGAAAAGGACAAAACCCTATGCGAGGAAAAAATTTGCTCCATAAGAGAGAAGAGAGACCATGCAACCCCCCCTCAATGTAGTCTCTTGCAATGATGGCACATGATCGACATTGAATGTTGTAGATGATTCAATTTCGTCTAACAACATTCCTCCCTTTAGGAAGAAACATAACCAAGATGGTATGTAAGATGTCTTCTCATTCCTAAAAGGAAGATGAAGGAAGAAGAATTATGTGTGATTTTTTGAATTATGCTCAAGTGTCTCTATGTTGATGTCGAAAGTTGTCACATTCTAAACAGACGTTCTAGGCCACATTGATGAAGATGACAATCCAAAATTTAGTAGAGATGATTGTAGAACACAATCCAAAGATAGATATCTTCTTTGAAGATAAATAAGTCTCATCCAAATGTTGCTTAAAATAATCCACTCATGTCAAACACCAAAGAATGATCATGTAGAGAATGAACAAGAGGGTCATAGTGTTCCCTCACAACAGCTGAAGAAGGTCAATCTCCATTAAAGAGAAGATGAATGCAATCAATGGTGTTTCCTGAATTTGAAATGCAAAATTGTACAGAAAACCTCTAATGTTTATCAAGTACTCATCCCAAGTAGCCATCTCTGGGAGACAATGAATGTCCTACTGTAGTGAATCACAAGAAGCCAAAATTGTGGCAACATAAGCATCATTATAAGCAATAGTAGATGAAGGAGATGGAATATCAACAAATGTCTCTAGAACCTCAGTAGATGAAATAATACTAAGATTCAAATGACCATACTAAATCTCCTAAAAAATGTCCACAGTAGATGCTTGAATGTGAACCTTAAGCTCACTAGCGACCAATTTTTTTGGTTTAGAAGAATTGATTAGACCCATAGGACTTCACTTCACTTCTTCTTGGATAAGGAGATTTGAAAAGTCATCAAACTTAGAATCAACAAATGATGCTCCCATAGAAAGACGATGGGTATACAAGCCAAAAACAAACATTGAATATTTAGGACCAAACTTTGGACACATTTAGAATCAACTATAAATCCTCTTTTTCAATATGACAATCTTTTAGTTGTGTTCTTAGTTGTTTAATATTGGAGATGTAATCTTGGATGTGGTCAAAACCTTTAGGATCAAGATTCATTAAATCATTAACAATTTGATATTCCCTAATCTTATCAATTTTACCATATAATTCTTCAAAAGCCTTCCAAACCTTTTTAGATGCTTTGCATGATTTAATATAAAATTGTAAATTAAAAGAGGCTAATGAACATATGCATCCTAGCATTTTCTCATGATCAATCTCCCATTTTGCCAAATTTTTAGCATCAATAGGTTGATGAATGGTCTCTTTTAGATGGCCTAGACAACCCTTTTCCATAAGATAATTTTGTACTAATTTTCTCCATGAAGCATAATTATATGGAGTTAGGAGTTCAATTTGAGATTTACCCATTGCAAGAACACACAAGAAGCAAAAGAAAACAATCAACCACAAGATTTTGCCAAATTACTTAATCAAGAAACCCCTCAATAATATATGATTTAGCAATTTATGCTTAGTGCAATTGTAGGTGCCACTTGCCAAAAACAACCAAGTGGACTTGATTTTAGTGCTTACAAATGTCAAATTTGGCCACAAACTCAAAGTACAATTCTTACATAGAATGAGATCAATCTGATCACACCACTAAAAATTACACAAAAATTATGCACTTTAAAAAAATTGCACCAAAAAATGTTACTATAGGAGCAAGTATGGAGCCTTGAAAATTTCCAAAATAAGGAAGATTCAACAACACCTGTTAGAATCCACAATTTTTAGAAAAACTAGGCGCCAAAATGAAAAACCAATTGCACCACTACGAAGAGTACACAATTCTACCTCAAATAAAAAAATTCTCGAAAGGAGGTCGAATGATTGAGATATGAGCCCCTAAAGTTTGCCTACAAAATCAAAAATTGCATTGGAGAGGGGGGAATTCTTTTTTAAGGTGCTTGTTGATGTAGTGCTAACATCAACAAGGGGAATATTCTCCAATTCACCATAGTATACTCTTGCTAGATGAAATATTCTCTTAATTTTCAATTTTCTGTAGGCAAAAAATTTGTGAGATTCTTAGGAATGTTCAATTATGTTGCCAACATATTCTTTTTTTTGGCAAAATTTTCCATGACCACTATGGGAGGGGTTTGGCAGGTTGCAAGGCTGGCGTGAGAACTCTTGCGTGTGCCATGTGGCACATACTACACTTATGAGTACCTGAGACAAGTATGGCATCTCAAGTCTGTAGTACCATGCATACCACAAATGCCACAATTTTTTTTCGATTTTTAAAATTAAAAATTTGAAAAAAAAAAAAACATATTTTTTAAGTAATTTATTTTTCATTTGTGTGACTGTAGCAACGAACCTACGTGATTTTATGATCATTCAGATGGATAGGGGCAAACATTTTCTCTAAAGCCCAAGGCAAAGTGCTAGGATTTTGACAATTTGACAATTGATCTTGGGGTTTTTGGGCCTCCTAGACGCAATGATAGTCTTTTTTGACCCAAAGTTCTCTAAAATTGCAGCAACCTCTTGGATCTAGCAACCACTTCCCAACTTTGAACCTTCATAGATTTGGTCTCAAATGTCTGATTTTGATGAAACAAAAAGAAAGACTGACTTTCGCAAGCCCTTTGAACTCAATGGTGAGTTCATATCTGCACCAACAAGCTCCAATTTTGACCTGCAATACAAAGCAACAAAGAAGAAACCCTCAAATATGGTATTTCTTTTAAGTTTTTTTGATTCTCTAGATCAACATTCGCTTCAAGAGAAGAGTATACTCAAGTTTTCTAAATCCACCAAGATCTACAAACTAGATCTCTCAAAGACTAATAAGAAACAATCCCACAAGCTTTGATACCATGTAAGAGTTGGTATAGAATAGTCTACACCATCTAAGAGTTGGTATAGAATAATCTACACCATGCAAGATTTGGCTAAAGATTATTGCCACCCAAGATCTCATAATTTCATGAAACCACAAGAGATATCGATTATGGAAGAATAATGTTATTCTATGAAAGGATGCAGTTAGAAAGAAAAATGGGGAGACACAAACCGACGTTCTAAGCTCCAATTAATATTTAGATGTTGTATTAATACCCTAGAATCAAATGTATGAGGAGTAAAGAGTTAGTTCAAATAGCACATACACTAGCTAGCAAAGTAAATATATAGAAAAATGATTACCACAAATCATAACACATATCAAATATAAGTCCATATATATAATTGCTTGTTCATCATGTACATATGCTAGGGTCTTACCCTCTTCACAATTCCTTACTTTCTTTCATCTACTCTTCCTATTCTATCTCTCTTATTTCTCTTACTTCCTACTTTTTTCTTCTCACTACTCTCTTACTTCTCACCACTTTTCTCTTCTCACTACTTCTCGCTTACTTCTCACTATTTTGTTCTTACTTCTTAGTACTCTCTTACCTCTCACTACTTGTTCTATTACATTGTATCTTATCCTATATAAATATCTACTTGGTGGGATGTGTCCCTTACATTCCACTACTATTCCAAATGTGTCCTTTCAACTAAAAACTACATAACTTCTTTGCAGTAGGATCTACATGACTATTCTGGTTGTTATCCGATTCCTTGCCAACAATGCAAATGACAGATTATGATTGTTATGATTGTTGATTTACACATGAGAACCCCTTGGTTTTATAACCAAGATGAGACATAGGATTAGACAAGATCATGACAAGTGTCTTAATCCTATGTCATGAGACAACAACATTATGTGACTTAAGACACAAGAAGTAAATGACATAAGATAAAATAAGATCTAATGCCAACTAAGACTTTTAGAAAGATTTTTAGGACCTAAGTAAACTTAATATGTGAATAGGACCTATTAGGTGAACTAGTTATGTAAAACACCATATTCACACCAACACCATTGAATGAAAATAAGAAGGAAACTCTCATAACTTTGTGTTAGCTTTGAGAGATCCTTCTAGAAGGGGAGTTGGGTAAACTCCACTAGGAGGCAATCTTTTGGCACTCTTCATTTGATTATTTTCTTTGATATGTGGTATTTTATTGTGTGTAGTTAGAATAGTTTTTATTCGTCATCTATCTTACCCTGTAGGTTTTATTAATAAAAATCATAAAATATTAAAACTAAATACATTTACCTTTCAAGCATTTATTTTCCAAGCTTCAATTCTATTAAGCAAGTGTTTCAACATGTGTTTTCTAGTTTTAGTATAGAAAAACATTTACCTTTACTTTTGATTCAGTATTTGTTCTTATGTATGTTGCATTGGTGGTAGCATAGATTGTTGTTTTCAAAAAGAAACTTTATATTTGCAAGCAAAGTAGTAGGAAGTAGCATTTTAGCTAAATTTATTGACATTGTCATAGTTAGAATTTAGAAATAGGCTCACCACTTTGAAACCCCAAAGCCTTACCACAAATAGCTTCAGACAACACTTCAAATTGAGAGTACAATGAGCTAAGTTTTGACAATGTTTTCAGGGAAGTAACTATAAAGTTAAGGTGTTGGTAGGGTTCTTAATCAAAGAATTGAGATACTTATTGTTTATAAGTAGGCCTAAAGAATTTTTAGGTTGCTGGTGCAGGAGCACCCATTTGCTTCCATCAGAAGTTGATCAAGGATGCATGGATTTAGGTTGATCTAGGAGTTTTGGGTCATTTGGTGTGATAATAAGGTCAATAGGACCATTAAAATGTGTCAAGAAGTTCAATTTTGTAATGGGATGCAAATGTTGTCAAAGATGTTCAAAAATTGCTAAATATGTAAATGTGGGTTTTAGTAGGGTTTAGCATATGGGTTCTTATATTTTGGTGAATAAAGTTTTGTGGGACTATTTAAATGTGGTTTGAGTCATTTTAGAGGTGTTTAGGTGGTCTTGGGGTTAAATTGGGCAAAATTGCAAAAATTGACAATTTTTTTTAACAGTATAATTACAAAAGTGCAAAATTCTGGGAGACCAATGGTCAAGTGGGAAGTTGGAAGTCAGTTGGATGGTTTTGGTGGGAGTTTTGTGAATGAAATGTTTAAATAGATGTTAATCTACGTTGGGCAAGGTTTTTGAAAGACTTTGAAGAGAATTCAATAAGAAAAGCTCCTGATTTTTGCTTCTAATTCTGTATTTTCACTGTAATTCTGCAATACCAGCAAATTGTACGGTTTTGTACTTCAATAAAGCTCTCTAGAAGTTTGTGTATTCAATAGTGGGGAGTTTTATTTGTGTTTTGGACTTGGTATGAGCATTTGAAACCATTTTTGGAGTATTTAATCTCCATTTTCCTCTAACAGGCCAGGTATACCCTGTTTAAGGGTTTTGAAGTCTTAAGAATGTTTTGAGCCCATTCCACAAACTGTAATCCCTGTGGCTATGTGGAATGGGCATATTAGGACTGAAATAGGATGGTCGAGAGTGGGAAAGGTTATGTATGGTGAGGTTTTGAGGCATAGTATGACTATCCTGAGAGAAAATTGATGAAATTGTGAGTGGAAATGAAGGTTTAGTGAGTGAGTTTGATGAAATAGTAGGAGAGAAGGCTAAGTGAGGGTGTTGAGAGTTTGTACAAACTTAGTAAGGCATGTTGGAGGCAAGAGCAAGGTTGTAAGTATTGGGGAGTCCATAGTTTGAATAAACCCTACCCATAAATAGTGAAAAAGGAGGGTTTCTTGGAGCAGCGGGTAAATGAGAATTGGGGGTCCTAAAACTTGATGAATTTGGGGCTTTTTTACCTGTTTCTAGGATCTGGGTGG